>CABHPH010144856.1:0-49168 GCA_902168325.1 Peromyscus nudipes
GGGGATAGAAATAAGCCTCATATAACATTCAGCCTCTAGTTTGACTTCCCTCCCTTCCTTTGCCCCTCCCTCCCTCCATACCTCCCTCCCTCCCTTCGTCCCTCCCTGCCCCCTTCCTTCCTAAAAGATAAGATTCTTGCTATGTAGCCCCGGCTGACCTGGAACTGTATGGCAACTTGTAGCAATTCTTTTGCTTCAGCCTGCTGAGATAGGGTCTCCTTATGTAGTCTAAGTTGGCCTTGAACATGAGTCCCCTGCCTTAGCTGCTCAGTGTCAGGGTTATAGGTCTACTCCATTGCAGCGGAACAAATGTTTCCTGTATTTTTATTTGTTCTTACTCTGTTTTTCGAGACAGGGTCTTACTGTGTAGCTCTGGCTATCTTGGAACTTTCTCTGTAGACCAGGATGGTCTTGAACTCACAGAGATTCACCTGCCTCTGCCTCCAGAGTGTTAGGATTAAAGGCTTGCACCACCATGTTTGGCTTAAATAAATCTTAAAAATTAACATAGTTTTGGACAAATTTTGGGGGATTTTAGGAAGTATAAAGGCTGGGTAAATTTTTGTTGTTTTTTTGTTTGTTTATAGTACTGAGGATTGACACCGAGGCCTTATGAATGCTAGGCATGTGCTCTACACTGAGCTATTTCTTAATTTCATTTTTACTTTATTTGAGTCAGAGTTTTACCCCTGTAGCCCGGGCTGTTTTTAAAGTTGAGATCATTCTACCCCAGTCTGTGAGTAGCTGGAGTGACAGTTCCTACCATGCCTGGCTACTTTTTTTTTTATTTGAGACTCAACTTACTTTAAAACTTTCTGTGAGTTCAAGACCAGCCTAGTTTACAAGAGTTAGTTGCAGAACAGCCAAAACTACACAAAGAAACCCTGTCTTAAAAACAAACAAATAAAAAACAAAACAAACAAAAAAACCCAAACCCTTTACTATATTGTCATAGTGGTATATGTCAATGGCATAGGCAGATCTCTGTGAGTTTGAGGCCAGCCTGGTCTACATAAGTGAGCTCCAGGACAGTCAGGGCTACATAGTAAGTCCTGGTCTTGGAAAACAAAAAAAAAACAAAAACAAAAAAAACACTTTATTTATTTAAATAAGTATAAGAGGAATTATAGTTATATAATTGTCGATTTGTTAGAAATTTTTATATAATTTTCAGATGTTTTTTTCTCTTATCTACAGCCTAAATTAAAATGTGAAAAAAAACCCTGTAGCCCTTGGAACTTTTCCCTTTGAGACACACCTCCTCAGAGAGGCTGCTCTGTGCTCCTTTCATGAACCCATGACTCACTGTGTTAATAAGAACTGACTGGCATAGCATTTGTAATCGCTGGAAAATCCCAAGCATGGATTTCTTCCCAAGTTCTCCCAGCTACTGTCAGGGGCCCTAGAAGTAAAGTTTATATTTAAGTTGATGGGTTCATTTATTTCCAACAAGACAATGAAATTAAACATATGTCACTGTCATTTTATTTCTGTGAGGAAAGCATTTGTGTGTTGAGAGTTGCTGTTTAACTGTGACTTTTCTTTGTCATGGTAACCATTTGGTGTCTAGGTCTCTGCAATGAAATGTGGGCTCTTACCTATTTCCCCGGAGGCACTTTCCCTTGGAGATGTTGCTTATCATGACTATCATGGCATTTTGGTTGATGAAGAGGAAAAAATTTTGATTCAGAAAAATCTGGGCCCTAAAAGCAAGGTCAGTAGCATCTCATGGTATTTCAGTTGTAGAGCCCAGAATGATCAGTCTTGGTGTCTTGTTCCACAGATCTCTCTCACTTTCTCTTAGGTTCTCATTCTCCGGAATCATGGGCTTGTGTCAGTTGGAGAGAGCGTGGAGGAGGCCTTCTATTACATCCATAACCTTGTGGTTGCATGTGAGATCCAGGTAGGCCATTCCATTTAGCTTATAGTTTATTTGGATGTTTCTGGGGTTCATGTGGATTTCCTGATACTTGACTTGCAAGAATGAAGGGTTGAGCAATCCCTTAGCCATGATGAGCTCATGGTTTGGAACTTACAAAAGATTGCTGGGATTTTTATTTCTAATTTTTCATCCATATGCATGCATATATCACTTACAGAGTATTGGTGTGTGCTATAGCTTTATGTACGCCGCACACATATATAAATATATATTGTGTATATATATGTATGTGTGTGTGTGTATATATATATATATATATGTAAATATAGATATAAAACTGCTTTTGACCTTCCCTCACAATCCTTTTGAAAAAGCTGGAGCAGAAATGTAGAGGTTTTTGCTTCTCAGCGTCAGTGTTCCTCACACTGCTCTACTCTGCCTCCAGCTCCACTGTCCCCACCACTCATTACGGACATCTGTCAGGTAATGAGGAAAAGTTCCCATTTTCTTATGAGTGTCCATATTTTGTCACTGTAAGGAAAATCTCTGAAAATGACCTTGTAATTGGTCTGTCCTATACGTTTGATTGCATTCTGTGCGGAGCTGTGTGTGTGTGTTACAGTTACCTCTTCGCAGTCATCTGGGTCTCTTGCTCTCCGTATGGGGACCAAGCCATAATGTTTGCTTGTTTTTGAAAAGGTTCGCACTCTGGCAAGTGCTGGAGGACCAGACAACTTAGTTCTGCTGGATCCTGGGAAGTACAAAGCCAAGTCCCGCTCTCCAGGGACTCCAGCAGAGGAGGGCACTGGATCACCTCCCACATGGCAGATTGGGGAGCAGGAATTTGAAGCTCTTATGCGGATGCTCGATAATCTGGTGAGAATGGTGCTCGCGCTTGACAACTTCCTGGTCAGCAATCCAGGCACCAGTGAACTCTGAAGGCTGCAACCAGAGTATTGGCTAGGACTGGGTTCATCAGAAAGCTCAGCTGAGGGACGATCCACTTCCAGAGAATATTTCTGTTTCTTAATGGCTGCAGAATCCATGGTAGCTTGCTTTTTCAGAGCTAGCAATGTGGAGGGAGACCCACAGAATAGGCACCATTGTTTTTGTGTGATCTATGCCTGTTACCTCTAGTGAATGCCAAGGCCTAGGAGCACATTTGAAGTTCCCCTAGGCCCGGAGGGGAGGGATAACAGGAGATGGGGACCTAGGGTCTTCTGTACAATCTCCTTGCCCCAACTGTTGGGTGCTAAGTATTGGGTATTTGAGATGAGGAAGTCTCCAGCTATCTGTGAGGAAGTTAGCAAACAAGCTGACCCAGCAGAAGTGTGGATTAGGTGGGGCACATTTCCAAAGCACAGAGGATGATCATAAACTCCAGTTGAAGACTGAATTCAAATACTGTGCTCTAACATCTGAGTTCTTGAGATTCTGTGTGTGTGTGTGTGTGTGCATGTGCGTGTGCATGCTCGTGTGTACCAGATACCCAAAGTGAAACCTTGTTTTGAGATCTGGAGTATTGACTGCTTTTCCCTCTGCTTGGACCCTAGGGCTACAGAACTGGCTACCCTTATCGATACCCTGCTCTGAGAGAGAGATCTAAAAAGTACAGCGATGTGGAAGTCCCTGCCAGTGTCACAGGCCACTCCTTTGCTAGTGACGGCGATTCGGGCACTTGTTCGCCTCTCAGACACAGTTTTCAGAAGCAGCAGCGAGAGAAGACAAGATGGCTGAACTCTGGCCGGGGTGATGAAGCTTCTGAGGAGGGGCAGAACGGAAGCAGTCCCAAGTCGAAGACTAAGGTGTGGACGAACATTACACACGATCACGTGAAACCCTTGCTGCAGTCTCTCTCGTCCGGTGTCTGCGTGCCAAGCTGTATTACCAACTGCTTGGTCTGTGCCTACCTTACTGTTCATAGTTAGATGATGTAGAGCAAGTTGGGCAGCTGGGGCTTCGGAGGCTTTGGGAATTTCCCTTTCTGACCTCATTATGAGCACTGCCTGTGTGACTTCTTGCTTCCTTCTGAGCCAAAACCTGTTTTATGTCTTAGCTAAAATCCCAGTCAATACTGTCTGCTTGAAACTGCTTAAGATACAATGTACCTCTTCAGTAATTCCAGCTAACCTAACCTCACACATAGCAAAGTACTAAAAGCACTGCCGTGAGTTAATCTAAAAGCAGGAGTTCTCCTCTAACTCAGTGTCTGTCTGAGGAACCTTATACTTACGGCATAAACCTTATGCTTCAGGGTTTCAGACTCCGTGCGCTGTTGTGTTGTCAGAACCTCTCGGTCTTCTTACGCAGTTTGTTCTGGTGGCTCACTGGCCGGTTCCTTACTGACCTTGTCCCCTCAGCATTGTTGCCTCCCTCTACCCCACAGCCTCCGAGTGCTCATACCAGCCGCCCTCTGCATGGACTGTTGCATGTGAGTAGACGGCCATGGTGGCGAGTCTTTGGACTCCTGCTGGGTGTGGCATGACCCAAGTGCAGCGCAGGCCATCTACAGGCACCAGCGACAAGACGCGGCCAGGGGTGCTGGTTTAATTATGATTGCTGCTCAGGGTTCTCACTTGCCTTGAGGGATGCTTGATGCCCTGGGGCCGAAACGTTCCTCTGAGGATGGGCCACAGTTTTGTATAGGCTAGCTTGGACAATCTGCCCAGATACTGATCTGATATGTAGCAAAACTCATTGCCACAGTCGCTTATGGAGGGACACTCTGTCCATGCATGACAAGCTCAGCTAGCCCAGCTTGTCCTGAGGCAGGGACAAGCAGACAGGAAAGTGTTCTCCTTGTAAAAGTGCTTTTACTTTAAACACTTAAAAGAAAAAGAAGGTTTTCTCTTCTCTAGGTGGTTGTGGTGTGGTGAGAAGCCGCCATGCTCCTGAGCAGCTGTGCCCTGTGGGCAGGGACCCTGCTTGGCTGCAGCTGGCCTCAGGGCTCGGGTGTGCGGCTCTCTTCTTCCTTCAGCCTGCCCTTGTTTTCTTGATTTGATTTGCTTGTAAAATGAAGTGTACCTTACAAACAAAAGCCCTGTCTGCTGATGCTGGGAGCACTCCACATTGCCTGGAGTCTTTGCAGTGTGCATCTGCAGCAGAAGCTGTGAGTGCTGGGACTTAGCTTGAAAAGGCAAGTTTTTTGAGCCATTTAGTCGATGTGTGCCTCAAAGGGCCTGGTCAGCATATGTCTGTGTTTCTTACTGTTCTGGAGTAACACAAGTTCTGTGCATTGTGCCCAGGTTGGTATATTTATTTATAATAATTGCTATTTTCAAATGTGTTTGAGCTTCTAAGTGGCTGTTTTAATGTTTTTACTGAAATTATTTTTAATAAAAAGCTGGAGTTATTTTTGTCTCAGAAGATAAGCATCAGTGAGTACTCACGGCTCCACGCCCATCTCACACTCCTTCACAGTGGCTAAGCATTGGACGGCTTTGTTGCTTCCTTTCAAGTCTTATGGTTTATGGCTCTTTTATTGCCTCTCAAAAATATTCTGAAAGGCATAACACTTGCAAGATGGCTTGTTTTACTGTTCAGTGCCCACTCGTGCTTAAGTATTAGAATTTGGCTAAAAAGCTCATATTTTATTGGAGAACCAAAAATCAGAATAATGAATAAAAAGTGCAGCATGAGGACAATGCACTGATATCTAAAACAGCCTTCGAGGACTTGTGAAGCGCTTTAAGTTTGGTTGGGATATTTTTGTAACACTTAAAAATATTAAGTTATATAAAATATTTGACATCACCAAAATACTAGGTAGCTACTGTATTGGTGCTAATACAGTACTTTTCTTGGGTTGAATAGCGTATAATCGGTACATTCTGATGCTATCATTTATTTTAATGCAAAACTTTGGTGATGCCCACTCTCGCCTCACAGTGCAGACTTTGCCTACCTACCCCTGGGGTAGGAGCATCACATTGCTTCTCATGGTTGTCATCCCACGCTTCCAGTTGGCTTTGGTGTTGGGTGACTCTCAGGGCGGTGAACCAATGGTCTCTGAGGGGCCTTTTCTGGCAGGTCCATGGGTTGTGAGGCTCAGCTGTGTGGTCACCTCTGCGTGCCAGATTTTGAGCTTTCTTCATGACCCTTTTTATCAGTCAGGACTTTAAGTCCCATCACTTGCTAGGTTTTGTTTTTTTTTGGGGGGGGGCACATCCCATTCCTATGGTGACTCCACTGGGTGACCCAGGAAACGTGGTCATTGGTTCCGTCCTGTGATGTTCAGTGCATGATCAGATGTGAGATCATTTGGACAAATTGGATGCTGTGGTCTCATTACTGCTGTCATAACCCTGACTTTTTACCTATTCTTGATATTACAGTGGACGAAAGAGGATGGACATAGAACCTCCACCTCTGCTGTCCCTAACCTGTTTGTTCCATTGAACACTAACCCTAAAGAGGTCCAGGAGATGAGGAACAAGGTGTGTGTTGCTGACGACGTTTGGTGGGCATGTGGGTGTAGAGTGGGGAGGGGTGTCACATGCTGCGGGGTAGAGAGTGTGCTTGCTTGAAGCAGAGTTACCTTTCCGCAGCGTCTCTTCTGCTCATAGTTTGGAGTCCCAGTGTTTCTTAAACTGATGCTTGCTAAATAGCAGTTCTGAAATGGAAACTGCAGAGCCTGATCCTAATAGGAACAGACCGCTGCTTCTGCCTTTCAGGGTTCATTCAGAGAGCTGTGAATGGTATTTGGTGTGTTAGACCATGAGATCCATCAGCATTCACAGCATTAGTAGAAGATGGATGCATAGCAAGATTTCCCACTGACTTACTAAGTACAGTGAAGGGTCTGTACCTTGCCAGAGCTATCTGGAGGGTATGAACAGACAAGAGTAGTCCAGCCCTTCATGCCTGTAGTTCATCACCCCTCTGTGCAGTTAGGCCGGTACCCAAAAGTAGGTGTGTCCTAGCCATCCTACCATCATGGGCCTAGACAGAAGTACAGCTTGCACGTGGCCAGAGTCTTAAGTGTGTAAACAATAGGATTGGAAGTTACAGCTTGCCTTCTTTGTACTGCTCATGCGCCTCTTTTCTTCCTATCCTCAGATTCGAGAGCAGAACTTACAGGACATTAAGACGGCAGGACCTCAGTCCCAGGTTTTGTGTGGTGTAGTGATGGACAGAAGCCTTGTTCAGGTAAGAGAACACAGTGTCTCTGACATTAGTGGGTGGTGACTAAGACCATCCTCCAAAGTTACTCATATCTTGGGAGAGAATGATGTTATAAGGTGAGTATTCTAGGACAGTGGGTATCTTTGTTAAAAAATATTCATGATAATCCAGACACTTTACTTGAGTTCTAGACCAAGTATAAGCATGCCGAGGGTGTGTCTACCCTTCTAGCCCTGCTCCTTATAGTGCATGCATACTCAAGGGGTTTCTATGCTACTGCTTTGGAACTGGGTTTCTTGGTAACCTCTGGGTGCTGTTTAATGCTAGGAGAGGGGTGGGCTATGGACCTTTTTTTTTTTTTTTTTTTTTTTCTTTTGGTATCTATTCATGTCTGCAACAAAGTGCTGCTTGGGATGCAGAGTGGGTGGGTGCTTGTAAATGTGACCCACCCACATTTACATGCATTTCTGTAAAATGACTTACATAGAGTGGCACATTGGTGCTAATTGTGTAAGTAGTTATCTCTGAAAATCAGGATGCCATCTGATGCTTTCAGTCTGACTGCAGGAGTAGATGATTGTTGTTGCATATTTTCAATTTGGCCAGCTGTGGTCCTGGTTTCATGTCCAATGTCTGCACGTACCACTGTCATCACCAACCCATACTGTTGATAACCGCCCCTGCTGCATGCTCTTAGCTGGCTTCATCCTGTGGTCTTGGTTGATATTTTTAAGGCTGGGCCTGGTGTGCTCTGATGACTCAGTTTACTGTTGCAGGACGCACCCCTCTCTGACTGTACGGAAACTATCGAAGGGCTCGAGCTTACAGAGCAGACCTTTAGTCCCGCTAAATCTGTCTCTTTTAGAAAGGTACTCACTGCCCTGTCCTTACCTACCTATTGGTCCGCGGTGCTCTTTCCCTTCCCTCCCCCAACCAGCTCCCCTCTTTAGGCTTTGTCTTAGTTGATGAAGCAGCTTGACGAGGACCTGTAAGTCCTCTGTGAGGTTGTGTAGAAGGTGTGCTCTGCCTACTGTCTTTTTTTTAAATAACAATTTTCAGCATTCTAAGTTTTTCCTGAAGTGGCCCACTGGAGCCACATAGGTGCATTTGTGAAGTTTGAGTGTGACCTTGGTCAGTGCTTGCCTTTGGGTGTCCAAGTCTTCCTCTTACAGGATTCCAGGTGCAAACGGCTAGTCTGGGCGCTGTTGGTGCCTTTGGCTGTGACCTTCCCTCACTTGTTCAGCTTCGACTGGAGTGATTGGAGGCCAAATAAAGATGTCCTTTCAGAGGGATGAAAAAGAAAACATGGCAGTCTTTGTCAGCCCTTGTAAATAAAATGCATTTATTTTTAACTTTAAATAAAATCTGATCTAACACTTGGGAGGCTGAGGTATGAGGACTGAGAGTTCTAGACCAGCCTGAACCATATAGGGAGGTTTCTCTCAACAAACAAAGGAGTAAGGCATAGTGGCACAGCCAGTAATATAGGACTGAGGTGAAGAGGGTTCGAGGTCTGCCTGAGCCTCAGAGAGGCTCTTTTATCTAATAATAATAAAATAAAAAATAAGATAAAGTAAATAAAAAAATCAAAGAGAAACAAAATAAAAGGTGGCTAATTCCTACCTCAGAGATTGAAGCTGGGTATTTCCAGGCTCTCTGCATTCTACACACTTGATGTGGAATTCCAACTATTGATTTCAAGGTGTTTTTTTTTTTTTTTTTGGTTTTTCGAGACAGGGTTTCTCTTTGTAGCTTTGCGCCTTTCCTGGAGCTCACTTGGTAGACCAGGCTGGCCTCGAACTCACAGAGATCCGCCTGCCTCTGCCTCCTGAGTGCTGGGATTAAAGGCGTGCACCACCACCGCCCGGCTCAAGGTGTTTTGATTGCCAGATAGAATTAGATAAGTACTGGGCTCCTTAATTCCTGCCTGGAATCTCTCACAATAACATTATTTTGCACATTTTCATATTTATATGTCAGTGAATCTTGCTTTCCCACTTTAATATTTATTTCTACCTACTTCTTGAAGGAATCTGCCAGAGAACCGGGGAGGGGTTACTCTTTACCCTCCAGCTTGCCTTTCCTGTTGGTACGTTGAGCCATAAATCATGTGATCCCCTCGGTTAACAGTAGTCTTTCTCTGCTGTGCACAGTGAAGTTGGTGTGAGCTGCAAGCCCCCGATGCAGTCTGTGGTCTGGTCCTCCAGCTCTGGCTGCAGCACAGCCACAGTCCCAGTTGCTGCTCTGTCTTTTGGGTCTTGTGGTGCATTTCATAGATTCTGACTTGTCGGGGCTATTTGGAAAGCATCAGGGTAGCCAACTCTACTAGAGGATACATTTTGGGCTGGTTCTTCATCCCGTGACAGCTTTATTTCCTGTTCCTAGCCCTGTTCAAATAAGGACAGGTCATGTGGCTGCTTCAAGGGCATGCCCTTACCGTCTGAACAGGTTCACACCTCAGGAGAGCACATTGTAGGCCAACCCCAGGTAACTTCCACTGGGTTGGGGAGCATGTGCCTCCATGACAGGCAGGCGCACTGCTACTCAGCTGCTCAGCCAGGTCATCGGAAAGCTTCTTACAAATCTAAGGTCCCGGCATTAGTTCCTTTGCTTGTTGCTGGGACAAAACACCCAGTGAAAGCAGCGAGGAAAGGAAGGCCCGTTGGCTCGGAGTTCAGAAAGGCCTGTGTCCTGAGCGTGCCCTCCCAGTGAGGCAGGCATGGGGACTGGAGGACCTGAGAAAAGGGTTTGGGAACTTGGGAACCTGTGGCTTTTTTGGAAGGAATTGCTTAGCCGTGGACTTTTCCTCTTTCTGATGGCTGTTCACCAGTGCTGGGATTGCCTTCCTCAGGCCAAGGAGATACCAGAGCCTTTCTACTTACCTTTTGCACAGCCCACTGTGGGACCTATAAAAATCTGGGCCACCTTCTGGATTTTATTACAAGTGCATTAAGTGGTAGAGACAAGGGTATAAAGGGCTGTGTTGCCATCTGCTGTCATTTGATGACATGAACTTGGACCTGTCCCTCAGTCCTGCTACCCTTCTCATTTGCTTGTAGTGATGGCAGCTCTCAGGTGCTGACAGCACACTGCTGGGTTTACAGAACGTTGTTGCCTGGAGGGTCTTGCTAATAGGATCCTTTTGTGGATATTAAGGCTGAGTAAGGTTTTTGGACAAGAAGGGGCTTGTTTCAGCCATATTAGCAAGTGATAGAATTCAAATTCCTTTCTATCTTGCAGTGGGTGGGCTACTCTAAATGAAAAGCCAGTCATCCTTAGGAGAGACCTAAGGAAGGGTCCCTTCACCATGAGACTCGAAGCTCTCAGCAAAGCTACCCATTCAGTATGTTTGCTCTTCTCGCCTGTGGGCATGCATCTGTCTGTGTCACCATTTACACTTGGGGCACTCTAAATGCTTTGTCGTCTATTTACCCAGACACACCAGCTTCTCCAGCCGGTGCCTGACAGTAGTTGCTGTTGTAGGTTGACTGTCCCTAGGAACTGGCACTGCCAAAAACGCTGACTCCCCCTGGTGTTCACCACTTGCCAGTGTGTGATCTGAGGCTCCAGGCCTACCTACCATCTGAATGGTTTGGGATACCTGTTTTCATAGCTGTCATTTAATTATGTGCATATTTGTGTCTTCTGGGCCTGTTCTCGAGCACTTGAGGGCTGCTTTCCTCCCTAGCTGTGGGCTGGGACAGGCTGCCTTCCGGTTCACAGTGTGGGTAGGTCTTTGCAGTCTGCCATCTTGTCTTTGGCGGTGGTCAAGAGCTGCCTTAGTGCTTTGCTTACTTTTTTGTGCTGTGCATTCTCAGTTTCCAGATTCATCAGGCAAACCTGCTATTTGGGGATCTTTTGTTACCTCTGAATGCTGTGGGATAAATTCAGGAACTGGTTGTAAACCAGTCAGAAGGGCAGAAAACTTGTTAAACTTTAAGAACCTAAGCAAATCTCAGGCTAGGCATTGGTAGTGTTCACCTTTAATCCCAGTATTTAGGAGACAGAGGCAAGTGGATCTCTGTGAGTTCGAGGCCAGCCTGGTCGACATAGTGAACTCCAGGACAGCCAGAGCCACATAATAAGACCCTGTCTCCAAAAACAAAACACAATAAAAGAATGTAAGCAAATCTCCACACACCTTGCCCTGATTGTTGTAGGATGAACATTTTCTGAGGTCAGGTGGGACTGGATTGCTTAGTAAGCAGTACCCAGGTATTCCTGTCTTTAGGGGCAGAGGAGGCTGCTCCTCTAGGGTGTCTGTGCCTCTGACTCTGTATCTTAAGTGCCTTTGCTTTTGAAATCTGCCTTGGCCTTGGGCCCTGGCAGTGTGCTCCTGGAATGTCTGTGTGCTCCTGGAAAAGACCTCCACCCCCTGCTGCTGTTTGCTCAGGAGGAGGGAGGCCCCACAGGGCCAAGTGGTACAGTCTGAAGTCTGCGTGCTCCTGGAAAGCCCCCATCTCTCCCTGCCTGCCGTGTTCCTGGGAGGAGGGTGGTCCTATCAGGTCAGGCTCCCGCATACCAATATCTTTGTCCACAGGGGGAGCTGGTGACGGCCTCCAAAGCTATCATTGAGAAGGAATACCAGCCCCATGTAATTGTGAGCACCACAGGCCCCAACCCCTTCAACGCGCTCACAGACCGTGAACTAGAGGAATACCGCCAAGAGGTGGAGCGTAAGCAGAAGGGCTCTGAAGGTGAGTGCTCCTGATACCTGGACGTGGGGCAGCTCCAGAAAGTGGGAGACAGTGTCTGGAAGCGTCTCTGGGTGAGCAAAGTCTTGTGCATGAAGCACAAATCTTGTTTGGTTAAGACCCAAGCAGTATGTTCTCACAATCCTACTCTAGTCATTTGGGCTGGAAGGAAAGAATTACAAGCTTAATTACAAGCTTAAACACACTGGTAATGGGGCTTGTCAGGATGGACTTGTATAAGGAAGGGACACTCCGCAGTGATGTGTCCCAGCGCATGTGTATCATCATAGCACAGGGTATAGAGAGGGGGTTCTGCCCAGAGGAGGCTAAGCTGGAGATGAGCTCTGCTCTTCCAGAAGCTGCAGTGAAGAGAGGGTTGGAGGACTCAGCACTCGGACTGGGGGTGTGCAGAGCTGGGCATTTGGGATTTCTGTCCATTTGACATCACTGATTTGGATTAGTTATTGGGGAAGACAGCTTAAATATTATGTCTAAGAGATACTTTTTATTCGTGAAGTATTTCTGCCAAAAGTTTCCCTGAGAAGAGGCCTCCTAATTCATGTGATTCATTAATGCTCATTGGTCACAACTAATCAGTGTAGTCCTGGCTGTCCTGGAACTCCTTCTGTAGACTAGGCTGGCCTTGAACTCAGAGATGTGCCTGCTTCTGCCTCCTGAGTGCTGGGATTGAAGGTGTGCTCTCGGTTGGACTGTGATCTGTGTCCCTACTACAATGGTTGCCATAGTTGGATCTTGGAGTGTAGTCCTTTTCTCCATGACCCTCTCCTATGATCATAGGATGTGAATTAGAGTGTTGGGAATGCCGGGGGTAGTCATGGGCTGAGTTAGTATGCTGATTGCTCTGGCATGTTCCCAGACCATGTCAAGAGTAGCATTGCATGCTGCCATGACCTTTTTTTCCTCTTGGTCACCTTTTGACAACATTGGTCATGATTTTGTCAAGAGTTATAGGATGGTTTTACAACAAATGGAAACAGAGCTAAAGAACTTGATAGAACAAGTACCTCCAAACTCTAGTTTTGAGAATCAGATCCTAACATTTGAGAACTAACAGAAGCAGGCCTCTAGACTGTGGGACAGCTTTTGTGGGGCCACATTAGCCTCTCTCTGAGTTCCCTGCTCACCATGCAGTGGGAACCACTGACTAGTACTAGGAGGACCCTGGGGCAGAGAGATGTCATGCCCATGAGCATTTATGCCAATGTTCTTAGAGCCTTGAGCTGAGCTACAGCCCAGTCCTTTGTACTGAATCCCAGGTGTGCTCCTTAGCGTGTGTTGTCGTCCACCCCCACCCCACCCCATCCCCCATCCCCCACCCCTCACCCCAGGCACAGCCTTGCAGACAGTTCTTAGTGTGAAGGGCGGACCACCCTCCTGGCCATAGGGCTCCTCAGATGACAGTCTCATTAGACTCAACTTAATCTGGGCTTCTTTTAGACCAAGTACTGCATTGTGTAGCTGCTGAAGAAATGCAAGTTATATGGAAAGTAGTCACTCAGTCACTTGGTGTGCACTACACTGTCACTTGCCATTCAGGTCTTGATGACGCAGTGTGAGGCCTTAGAGGGGCTGCTACGGTGGTCCTGCTCCTGTAGTTGGGGCTTGTGCATGTTTGCCCTCTGATGCCTCTATAGTGGCTTTTTTTTCTTCTGAGTCAAACAGTGCACAGGAGTTTCCCCTACATTTGAGGCCCTTGGCAGAGATGGAATGGGAACAGTAGAGTGGGACTTGCTTTGCCTGTGCCCTGTGACCAAAGCTGGCAGTAATGGGAGTGCCATAGGGCACTGCCTGGAGACTTGCTTGCTGTTGGTGCAGCTCTTGGCAGAGGGGTGGCTGTGGTGAGGAGCTGTTCCCGTTGTTTTCTCAGAGGGCATAGGAAGCTTTTGTCCTTAGGCTACTGATAGAAGATTTTTAGATGAAAGGTAGAGATGTAAAAACTTATGATATATATATATTCCCTTATATGAGAAGTAAATGGGGTTTTCTGGATCTGAGGTCCCAGTTTTCTGTCCTTTTTCCTTTTTTCCTCATCAGTCTAGTTTATTGTAGAAAATTAGAACAAAAACAACACTGGAGTTAACAAGTTTAAATTACTGGTAGGGGTCTGGGGAGACCTTTTAGAGGTCAAGCACTTGCTGCACAAACCTGGATCCAAATGCATCTGTAATCCCAGTAGAGACAGGAGAATTTCAGGAATCTCGTGCGTAGCTAGCCTGGAGTCCGCAGGCACACACAACAGCCATGAGCCTATGTCAGAGACTGTGGAAGTGAGGGCTGACCCTCGGGCAGAGCTCTGACTGCCGCCGCCGATGCTCTGCACTCACTTGTGTGAGCACACATACAGATTATTGTGGGAAACATTTTATGTGAGAAACTGAAACCTGCTGGGCGGTGGTGGCGCACACCTTTAATCTCAGCACTCAGGAGGCAGAGCCAGGTGGATCTCTGTGTGTTTGAGGCCAGCCTGGTCTACAGAGTGAGTTCCAGGACAGCCAGGGCTATTGAAACCCTAAATAATGCTAGTGTGACTTCCTGATTGGCCGTGTGTAGGTGTTATTTTGTAGCCAGAAGGGCTTCACCCAGAGGACATTCCCACCAGTCAGTTGCAGGGCAGCACTGGAAGAGTCTCTTTGAGTGATGACAATTATTTTGTGTGTGTGTATGTGAGTGTAGGTGCACACATGCCAAGATGGGTGCATGGAGTAAGGGTAACCTGTGGGAGTCCTTGGCTCTTCATTATGTGTTCCCAGGATTTAATTCAGGTTGCCTGGTTGTGTGGCGGTTGCTTTTACCTGCTAAACCATCTTTCTGCCCTGGATATAGTCTTTGTAAGAAGGATAGAAATTAACCAAGTGTGGTGGCTCATACCTGTAGTTCTAGCTCCTGAGAAGCTGAGGCAGGGTAGTTGCTAGTTGGAGGCCACAGCTGGTTAAGTTTTTGAAATTCAGTCAGTACCTCAGTTGTGTAGAAAAGAGCAGATCCCGGGCTGGGGGCCCAGCTGACTTCCTGTGCTGCTGAGGAAGAGGGTAGGTCCTGGACCCCAACTCTGCGCCTGTGCTCACTTTGTTTACATCTGTAGAGAATCTGGACGAGACACGGGAGCAGAAAGAGAAGTGTCCCCCAGGCCAATCAGCTGTGCCCAACACCCCCCCCAGCACTCCTGTCAAGCCGGAAGAAGGTGAGTCCTGTGGGAGGTATGGCGGCAGCTCCGCGGTGCAGGATGCATGGCCTGTGTGCACTGGGAATGGAATGTGGCCATCATTCCATTAACATGGATGAAGACGTGTGCGTTCCACAAAACCAGTGCCGCCGCACACAGCTCCGGAAACCTCGGCTCTTTCGTCTGTACCTGCTCCGTCCTGGGTAACCCAAGTCAGCATAGTTTTTGAGCTGTTGTGACTGGGGGAGGGCAGATTTCAGGGAGTGCCCCACCATCTTGTCATGTCAGTTTTGCCCTTTGCCTTCACACTTCCAGCGTTGACCGGAGTCTGATGACACCTTGGTGCCTTCGGTTGTGTGGGGATTGCAGGACTCCAGACCTGCTGCATTCATCAGTCCCCTGAGAGTGCTGTATGTGCCCCCTCTGCCTCTCAGACCACCGCATGTATGTGTTGTGTGGTCCAACACGTGACACGTGTGTCCCTTAGTCTCCCGTGTACGTCTGTGTCTCCTGGCCCCCTCACCCCAGTCTGTGGTCTATAAGAGTGGCTTGGCCTTCTTCTTATGTAACCCAATGGCTGTGACTGAGTGCATCGATTCTCTACTTGTGCTTTCTTTCTTGTGGCCGCCTTACAGCAGGAGACGGATGTGCTAAAGAGTACCTGTTACCCTAGTAAGTACCCGCGCCTGCCTCTGCTCTCACCAGGTGCTTGCGCTCTGCCTCGCTTTCCTGCTTCTCTGTCGCTATGTTTTCTGTAAATCCAAAGTAAAAACGGGACCTTGTTAAGAGGCCCAGTTTCTCAGTGGCCTCCTTGGTCACTAGAAGCTGAAAGGTGGCATCAGCTTCCCAGGATGCTCCTGGCCCCTATCACAGTGCTGCCCAGAGTACCCTGGGCCACAGAAAGCTTTTAGCTTAACCTTTGAGACTATTTCTTGATTGCTTGGTGGGGAGCTTTTGCCATAAGGGGTCAGGAGTAAATGTGTGGACTGGGTTCTGACAGGGTAGATTCTGCCACCTGCTGGTTTGGAGCCTTGTTTGGACCTGTGCTTAAGTGGGGACTGGCGACTTAGTGGGCTGGAGTGATGGTTGTTCTGCGGTGAGCTTGGCAGAGAGAGCCCCGGTGCCGGAGTGTCTGGAGCCTATGGGCCTGCAGACCTCTCTGCCGGTTGTCCTGGGTCAGAGGATAGCCATCAGCGTGCTCTCTGGGGGCATCTCCAGCCTCCCAAGCTTAAGCACTCATGTTTGAGACCTGGAGCCTTTGGCGGCCAGGCTGCTCCTAACCCTGCTTAGCTCAGCTGCTCTTGGTCCTGATCTTTGGCTTGATTTTTAAGTACTAAATGGTTTGGTGTTGCCTAACATGCCAATTGCTTATAATTTTACAGACTAAATGTCTGTAACACTGGAGTCCCCTGGTCAGTGTAGAAATGTGTTGCGCCCTAGATGGAAACCTGCCCTCTGTTACATTTTGCTCCTTATGTTTAGCTATTCAGATTGTGAAGGCGGCTTACCTTACAGTTTATTTCATAGCTAACTATAGTTTTGTTTTATTGAATATGGGATCTAATAGTTGATTCATGGTTTTCTATTGACTGCCTTGGGGGAGATCAAATGTTGTAGAACCAAATTTAGACCTAATTCCTGGACACAGGACACAAGCAGACCTCTCTTCATTGTCCAGCAGAGTGGCATGTCCTGATGGGGTCTGTTTGCAGAAGGAGCAGGCCACAGCTCTGGTTTTGTCAGTATGTACTTCAGGAGAAGGTACTAGAACCCCTCTGAGGTTGGGAGGTTTTATAATGTGCTCTATCCAGCTATAAAGTAGAGTACACCATATGTTACGTTTCTGGTCCAGGGAATATCTAGAAACTACCAGGAGTTGGCAGCTCTGGTCAGTGCTCTTACTTCCAACTGCTCTGTCCAGATTTTAACCCATCTCTTTCACCGTCACCATCAGACCTTCCCCAGGAGCCGACATCCAGGGATGACAGCGACGCCACCACCTTCAAGCCGACTCTCCCTGACCTCTCCCCCGATGAGCCTTCCGAAGCACTTGGCTTCCCAACAGTGGAGGAGGAAGCCCATGGTTCCCCAGACCCCACTCAGCCCCTTGCTGAGGCCGACCCTGAGCCAGCCTCAGCTTCAGCTCCAGGGGCTGAAAATGTAGCCTCCCCTGCCACTGAGGAGGGGTCTCCCATGGACCCTGGCAGCGATGGGTCTCCGGGCAAGTCCCCATCCAAGAAGAAGAAGAAGTTCCGCACCCCTTCCTTCCTGAAGAAGAGCAAGAAGAAGAGTGACTCCTGAAGGCGCCCTGCACACCGTCATGTCTAAAGACCCGGCTCTGCCGGGTTCCCTTTCTCGTCTTGTGTTCTGTCCTCTTGTGTAATGGAATGCAAAAAGCCAAGACCTCCATGTAACTAGAGCCCCTCCCATGTGTGATCAGCCCCTTCACCAGTGCTAACCCAGTGTGTGCTCAGCGCCCCCTTACCCTGGGCCTTGGGTTCTGTGGGGAGATGGGCTTAGCCTGCACCTGTGAGTTGTGCCCCCCTGCAGGAGGGGGACACTGAATCCTGGTTCTGGCTGGAAGGCATTGGAGGCTTCTGCCAGCTCTGGTTACAGCGTCACCCTCCTGAGCCTTGCCTCTCACTCTCCTTCTGTCATGAGTATCGAATTGTCTGCTCGGTTTCCCTCCACCCCATGGAGTCTCAGGTGGCTGATTTGGACTTGGCTTCTGCTGGCATCCGCTGCTCAGTGATGTCAGCTATCCCCATACACAGGGAATCCAGCCGTGGTCTGAGAAAACACTCTCATGCCTATCAGCGGCCCAGGGCACTGTGGCTGCCTTAAAGAAGTGGGTTGAGCCTGCTGCCCTAGCAGCGAGCAACCCTGTGTACACCCAGCACAATGCTATGCATGGTCTTACAGGTGACCCCGTGACCAAAACCAGATTCAGGCGCTCATAGTTTATCTTACTGGAGTCTTGGATTCCCATCATAGGGAACAGATACCAGGAGGGGTAAGAGTCCTTTCTAGAACTTTCTTTGCAGTTTAGCCTACATTTTGACTGTGAATTTGAACAGGCCACATTTTGCTTTAGTTTTTGTTGTAGAGCCTGTGACAGACTGCAGAACACTCTTGACTTGTGTGGGGAGGTTTTATAGTGGAGCAGGGATCTTAACTGAGTCCGAAAGATGCCCTGGCTTTGATAAAAGGTAACTTATGGTAGAAGCCAGCCTTGGAGGTGCCAACTAATGTCTTGCATCATTCATGGAGCCCATGACTTTCTTGATCCATCCTATTATGAATTTTTACTTTCATCCCTGGAAAAGGGCTTGAAACTGCTTGGTGGGAAATACAGGGTGGTCAGGTGAAATCCCTAAGGGGGCCCTGTTCCAGGAGCTACCACTGCCAGCCTGACTAGGAGTGAGGAAGCCTGCTGGAGCCCTAGACACCCTGCTGGGGTTGGGGCTCTGTAGAGCAGGTGCTAGGGTGTGGACTGAGCCATGTGACCCCCACTAGGCCAGGCAGGACCCACAGCCTGCCACAATGCTTGTGTCACTCGTCACCAAGGTGGTGTGCAGTTCTCACCCTGTCCAGATTCCCTTCCATCCATCCGGACTCTTCCCCTCCGCCTCCTCCTGCCCTTCCTTCACCCCCATATGCAATGACTTCTCACTTTTGTAGTCTAATCTTTGTATTACACAGGAAATATCGTTGCATATATGGACAGACTTGGAGGACAGGGCCTGCGCGTCCTTTCCTCGTTGTAACAGGTTTTACTCACAAATAAAAGTCTTTAAGCAGTTTCCTTGTCTGAGGTTGGGAAGCAGTTTTATATTTTGATGTCTTTGTTCCCTTAGTTTACTTAGCTGTATGAATGTGTGTAGGCATGTGTGTTCTATGTTGTGTGCATGAAGGTCAGAGGAAAACCTGAGCCAGTGTGTTCTCTATCATGTGGATTCTGGGGACCAACCTCAGGTCATTAGGCTTTGGTGACAGGTGCCCTCCTTGTCCACTTGGCCACCTTGCTTGCTCTAAAATAGGGTTTTCTAAGTTTGTCTTGTGTTAAGAATCAAGAACCTTAATTCTTATGTGCATTGGTGTTTTTCTTGCATATATTGTCTGTGCGAAGGTGTCAGATCCCCTGGAACTGGAGTTACACAGTTGTGAGCTGCCATGTGGGTGCTCTGGAAGAGCAGTACTCTTAACTGCTGAGCCACCTATCTAGCCCAAGCCTTTATTTCTTGATCAGATGTCACCAATAGCTACAAACTGTTGGAATCCTTTTTACTGTGTACTTACAGCTGCCTTTTCTGTGCATGAAGTTTGGGCCTGGCAACATTCCATCACTGATGGGGGAGGAGCTTGGTAGGCCTCACCCTTCCTTAAGGATGAGCCATTGGAAGTTAAGGTTGCTGGGGAAGGGAGTAATTTTTCTACCGTGATGTGGCCCACACCATACTCACACTAATTAAATTCCAAAAAAGTGAAAAAGGGGTGTTGTTGGAAAGTGGTTCATCAGGAGTGGGAAGGGGATAAAAGGGTAATGGGGTATATATATTACCAGATAACATTTAGTATGAAATTATCAAAGAATAGCAAGACAAAAAGAAAGGCACTTGGTACAAAATAGCTGCTTTATTGGTCATTCAGAAGGATGACAGATAAAAACAATCAGAAGCCTAAAAGGCTTTGGAGTAAGAAGAAAGAGTGTAGCTGCCCAGGCTTCCTGCTGGGACGCCATACTGAGGGGTGTGTGGCAAGCCTTCCTGGACCTGGAGGAAGGAGTGGCCTAGGAGTGGCGAGTGGTCCTGGCCCAGGTTCCCACTTGGCAGCCAGGGTGTGGCAGCTCAGCTACTCCTCCTTGAAAGTCTGTGCTGGATGCCTCAGCTTCCGCAGGAGGAGGAAGGGGAGTAAAAAGAGCCCGGAGCACACAGTGAAGCAGACCTGGGCCCCAGCCAGCCAGTACACTGCGGAAGAGAAAGGTGCTCACCCAGGCTTTTCAGAGCCCTGTTCCTGCCCCTGTTTCCCTCAGCTGCCAAGACTGAGCAGAGCAGGCAGCTGGGAGTGGTTGCTGGAGGGACACAGCAAGCCTTGAGCATCAGCCTACAGCACTTACCTGAGGCGGCCACCATGGGCCCCACTGCCCTACCTAGGGCGCCGAGGCTCCGTAGTATGCCCATGATCGTGCCCTTTTGCCCTGGAGAACCTGAGGGGGAGCACTTGTCAGGTGCCAGTTGGCCCTCTCCTACCCTGAGTAGCCTTTGGGGGAGGGCTCTCACCATAGCTGGAGACCACGGTGGACAGACCGGGTACCACAACAGCAGCAGCTGGAGGGAGAGATTTGGAGGCACCTGTCAGCTCAGGAGAGGCATGGGGATGTCCACACCAGCCCTGGCAGGGCCCACTCACCAAAGGAGTAGAGCAGCAGCCCCAAGCCCAGCATGGGCAGTGAGTGCCCCCAGCCAATGAAGAGAAAGGCTGGTACCAGCAGCAACAATGCCTGGGGAAAACAGAAGTCTCCAGACCAGTTCCACAGCCTGCCAGAGTCGAGAGCACCACCAGTCCCAAACTGTAGAGAAAGGAAGTCCCTTACCCGCTTCACAGCTGCAACTTCCTTGCCAGGGCTGATTCGTCGGGCGTAGGTGCCCTGTATGGTGGCCATGGTGAGGCCGATGAAGAAAAACATCTTGCCCTGCTGCAGGCTAGGAGGTGGAGGGTGAGCACCCAGCCCCCTAGGCCACCAATTGCCTGGGGGATGGGCAAGGCCAGGATGCTAGTGGGTGTGCCCCAAAGGCTTCCTAGACCTGGGGTCTGAGAGCCTTGAAGCAGAGCCTGAGATGGGCACTTACCTGCTGAACTGGAAGCGCTGGTGTGCAAGGAAGCTGAGTGTGTACTCCAGGCCCGAGAACAGGAAGAGGTAGAGGAAGTAGACGAGACCCAATCGGCGTAGGCTTCTGAGTCCTGCAAGCCAACACAGACCACAGGTTGATCTTTGCTCATGCTGGGTAGTCAAAACACCGAGCTCTGGAAGGGGTAGCCTCCTTACTGTCTTCAGCAGGTGGATCCTGACTGTGGGTAACAGCTGCAAAACGAAGCAGGGCCAGGGGGCTGAGCAGGTTGGCAGCAGCATGGAAGCCCAGGGTGACAGAGGGAGCCTGTGGGAGAAAATGAAGGCTGGTCAGGAGGCAGAAGCACATGACCTGGCAGCCTAAGGACCAGGATGATCAGCTCACACTGCAGGAAGCTGAACCTTTGAGGACTTAGGGGCAAAGATCCAGGGAACCCAGGAGGTGCTGTGATGCTAGCAGCTTGAGAGCAGGTCAGTCTCCCTTGGCACTGGCACAAAGGAAATCCCTTCATACCTACAGAAGAAGCCCTCACCCCTGGACCTGGGCCTACCCGCTTCTCCTGGGGCAGTGTTTCTGGCAAGAAGAAGAAGATGAACAATATGTCGGAGACCGCAAAGAGTAAGCTGATCCAGGGAACCATTTCCACAGACAGGAATGCTCCAAGCATGGGGCCCACAGTAAAGGCCAGGGAGAAGGCTACTCCGATGACTGCCTAGGGAAAAGGTGACTTGAGCTGGGCACAGAGACCCAAGCCTAGACATCAATCCTTTTTCCTTGGCTCTTTTCACTCACCATGCCTTGGCTTCGGGTTGGAGGTGAGCCCAGGTCAGCAACGATGGCTGTGGAGAGGCTAACATTCCCCTTGCTGATGCCTCCTATCACCCGGGAGGCCAAGAAGGCTGTAAAGCTCCGAGAGGCAGCCCATACTGCATAGGAGATGGCCAAACCTGTCTGTCAATGGGTGGAGGCCAAGTGGCAGGAGCAGTCACTTGAGGTCAGGAAGATAAACAATATAACACCCCCCAGACCCATGCCACTTGTGTCCCTCATGCCTTCCTTAGTATATTTAGCTTGATGTAACACCCGGGTGTCAGAGGTCCCTCTGGAAGGGATGAGAGCCTGCTGTTGGCAGAGGAACCCACAGCCGTATTCTCTCCTCTGCTTGTGGGCATCTGGATCCAGAGACTTACCAGGGACAGCAACATCATCGGGCGCCTCCCCAGGCAATCAGAGGCAGCTCCGGTGAGCGGTGCAGAGAAGAACTGAAGGAGGGAGAAGGCTGAGCCGATGAGACCTGAGACAGAGGTCACCATCACTGGTGGCTTTAGCCATGTGGATCAGTCCTAGAGTGCAGACCACACTGAGCCTTACACTCACAGGCCATCGACTGAAGCTCAGGTGGCCTCAATGAAAAAACAGACCTGCCAGTCAAAGGAGGCTCTGCAGGAAAGAACCAGACTGGCAAGAACCCAGGGAGAAGGGGAGGGCACAGAAGGAACTAGCTCTCCAAGAAAGGGTTGTGGGCCCCAGCCTGGCACACAGGGACATACCTCCGAACAGGACGCTGTTGTATCTCTTCTCGGCTGGCATCCCGATGGCTGTGGCAAACCAGTCTACCCCGCGCTGCCAGGAGCCATAGAGGGGGTCCTGGGTGGCAAGGAAAGCAACTCCAGCTGGGTGAGTCTAGTAGGCTGGGCAGGGGGAGCGCTCCCGCCTTGGGGGAGGGGCTCACTTGCTGGCGGCCGTGGCTCTCCAGGAGCCCTGGCAACAGAGGTAGCAACAGCGTGAAGGCCAGGAGGTCGAGTAGCAGGCCGAGGAAGATCACGGTGACCACGCGGCGCTCGGACGCGGGCCGAGGCCGTATAGGCGGACGCGGCGTGCATCCTGCATCTCCTGCCCATCCCATGGTGGAAGTTCTGACCCTGCTGGGGTAGGGAGGGTGTGGTGAAGACACAATTAGGTCGTAAGCCCCCGTTTACCTTACTTGAAAAACCTCAATTTCCACGTTCTCGCCAGACATAACGGAAGTGCTTCCAAAGGGGTCCCGGGACACCCTGCAAGGCTCGACTCCCTTACTGACCCTGGGTAGCAGTAAGCTCTGAGCCGTAGCTATCAGGACCCCCTGTTGCGAGGCGGGTAGCAGGAAGAAGATGGGGAAACCCTGATTGGGAGTGGGGCGCGCCCGGAGCGCGCCTGTTTCGCGCGCCACTTTGGCCTCTCCGTGCGATATCTAAACCCTTGCTTCTTGCCCACCCACCTGGGACCTGTGCACACCTGCAGCAGCTCCTGACCGGGACCCACGGGTGGATGGACAGGGAAGATTTCTGGATAGCGGCCACGCCCCGGAGGCTTTGGAGCAGGAACCTCCTCTTCCGGGAGGCCAGGCGGCGGGAACCGGCTTGGATCCTCCCAGCAGACAAGTGTAGGGGCAGCTCCTCAGCCTCCAGAGGTATTAGAAAGCATACAGTGAAGTTCCGGAGAGTTAATGCATCAAAGAGACAGCTGCCTGCCCAGTTCTGTCTCCTTGGCACTTATCTTTCTTTTGAGTCAGGGTCTCATGTAGCCACGGCTTTGAATTCCTGATCTTCCTGCCTCCACCTAGCTTATTTTAAACCTTGCTGGAGCTGGGCATGGGTGGAGACAGGAAGACCAGAATTCAAAATCACCCTCAACCAACTACAAAGTTTGAGAACAGCTAGAGCAGTGCATGTTGAGACCCTGTCTCCCAAATACAAAACAAATAAACCAAAGTCCTGTCCCACCAATGCTATTATCCTCTTGCAGTCCACACTGGTTCTTTCCAGAGGATACACCAGAATGCACCCTTGGGTGATGGCCTCTTCTAGCTGTATTGTGTTTCCCTTCTGATGACACAGGACAAAGGCTGGGGCTCTATGAGCTTCTCATTGGCATGTCCCACCCTCATAAGATTGACCAGCAAGTCCCCCACTAGATACTCAGTACCAGATTTGTGCCCCTACCCGCCCTGCAGTTGGATATGCAGAGGGCAGAGCCCTGTAGCTAGTTTAAAATGGAGGAACCCAAGACTGGATGATAGCTGCAGTGCTGCAGATTATTTTAAGGTGTGTTACTTTTTTTTTTTTTTTATTTTGGTTTTTCGAGACAGGGTTTCTCTGTGTAGCTTTGCGCCTTTCCTGGAGCTCACTTGGTAACCCAGGCTGGCCTCGAACTCACAGAGATCCACCTGCCTCTGCCTCCCGAGTGCTGGGATTAAAGGCGTGCGCCACCAACGCCCGGCCTTAAGGTGTGTTACTTTTGTTTATGCTGCATTTGTTTAACTCCGAAGTTGTGTTACTGTGCCTGTCTAAAACACCTGATGGTCCTATAAAGAACTGAATGGCCAATAGCAAGGGAGAAGAAAGGATAGGCGGGGCTAGCATGCAGAGAGAATATATAGGAGAAAGCTGGGAGGAAAGAGAAAGCAGCAGCCAGAGAAGAACTCCAGAGGCCAGCCACCCAGCTACACAGCAAGCCATGGAGTAAGAGTAAGATTTCAGAAGAGAACGGGAAAAGCACAGAGGCAAAAGGTAGACAGGATAATTTAAGGAAAGCTGGCAAGAAACAAGCCAAGCTAAGGCCAGGCATTCATAAGTAATAATAAGCCTCCCTGTGTGATTTATTTGGGAGCTGATGGTGGGTCTCCTAAAAGGGTAAAAAAAAAGTAACACTGTAGCAAGGTGCCAACCAGCCTAGCTGGTGTGTGTCAGGCCCCAGGATTCATAGCCATGCAGCCTCCATCTTGGAAAAATCCTTAGGGAAGTGATAAGGTGACTACACTGGGTTTGACGTAGCCTCTGTAAGCCAAGCTGCTGAGCATACGCCCCTCCAAGGTTGTTCTTGACCAGCTCATTCTGAGCTCCAGGGCACCCATAGTCAACTATCCTGTGCTCTAATGGTGGCTTCACCACATCCAAATCAAATTCCTATTCAGCACCTCCAACTGCTGCACAAGATCTCACACCTCAGGAGCCACAGCAGGTGACAAGACCCATCTGGACATAACGATCCAGTCCCGTACTGTCATGTGTGATGAGATGGTCTCAGAAGTGTGCAGGTAGGCGACTTGGTTGTAAAACCATTATATGGTGCACTTACCCAAACTATGATAGCTTGTCACAGTTTTGTGGGACTGCATAAAATGTCATTCTGCGGTGTGGCTGTCATCTAACAGTGAAGAACTCTCTACAGTACTTCTAGGTCTGAGCTCACTGTCATTGGTATTTGCTTTGTAGACCAGGCTGGCTCCAAGAAACGCGCCTGCTTCTGCCTTCCTGAGTGCTGGGATTAAAGGCGTGTGCCAACACCCCCCACCCCCTGGCAATGGAGGCTGTTTAAACAGGTGCTGAGGCATGGCAGGGGAGACAGGATCAGACACTCCACAATGTCCCTCCAGAACCCTTCATTACAACACATTATGCAACCCTTGCTATATTTACAAAACAATTTATTTTTTAAACTTTTTCCTCTTCAGAGCCTTCCATTCACCTTCTTGTGTGGCCAAGCTGTTAAAAAGCTGTTTTACTTTGCGCTTTCTTTCCGCATCCCTAAAAAAAAAAAAAAAAAAGCAGCAGCAAATGTCACTTTTGCATCAGTTTTCAGGATATCTTGCTTTTCTTCTGTTTGAACACTAACAGTTCAGAACCATACATATTTGGCTCAACCCTCACCCTTGCCAAGTCTGCCAGATACCAGTCACCATGCTTCCTGGTACTGAGAAAAACCAGTGGCCTATGAGTGTGGCATCAAACCATAGTGGTGCCCTAGTCCCATACACACAGTCCTTCCTCACCGTTCCATGATTTCTGAGAGCTGCATCCTGGCCAGGAACTGATTGTCCTTTCGGATCTCCCGGACGGCGCCTTTAAATTCCCGCTTGTGTTTGTGGATTAGTCTTTTCCTTTCCTGCTCTTCCTTAGTGCTGCCTTGTTTCCGTCCAAACTCAAGCCTAAAGTTAGAGAGTCAACAAGACTATGAGGTGAGCCGAGCCGAGCCGAGCCGAGCCTGCCCCCGAGTGCAGCACCTCTCCTCTGTCACAAGCTGCAAGCAGATGCGTTGCCTGCCTCTAGCCCCTCCACAGTCCTGGCCTTCTCAGGGCACCCAACACTTACACTTTGACTAGTCGGGGGGTGAACAGCTTTAGTGGGACTGGTTTGCTCTTCTCGCATATCAGCGGCCGACAGTACTGCTTCTGGCTTTCCATTTCTGACAGTATGCTTCGAGACAGCTCCTGAGGAAATGGTAACAGCAGGTGCTGTGACAGCCGTGAACAGCATGCCTTCAGAGGTCCTCCTAGAGGCCCCACTTGCCACTGCCTGCTGCAACTCGGCTGAGTCACCATCTTCTACACAGGGAACCACATGTGATAATGGTCTCTTAAAATCTGAAGTGGCTAGTGAGATGGTTCAGCTGACAAGGCCTCCTGCCACCAAGCTGGACGGAGTTCAATCTCTAGTAACTAAAATTTGAAGGCATTGCCCTCTGAACTCCGTACATGCCAATGCATGAACACTCCCCACCCCCAGTGAGAAAACTGTAAATGTGAGGGCTTGTATCCAGAGAGCAGCAGATGGCCTCTCTGCCAGGGAGACAGTGGCAAGGCACCAGGGATGACTTTTAAGCTGCAACTTCAATGACAAAAAATGCCACTAAGCTGGTGCCAGCCACCCAACGGTCTGAGACCAGGGCAAGACGCCTAGTTGCCAGTAAGGCTCACCTGAAGGTCTTGGGGGAGGCTACAGTCCACAAGATGCTCTGTCAGGAGGGCTTGGTGGGGCCTGATGATGGCATGGAAGGATGGCAATACACTGTACATGAGCACACTGTGCTTCAGCAAGGTCAGACATGAGGCCAAGCAGGAGAGTCTGCAGTGAAAGGGACAAGCTCATCACTGATAGGCCAACAATGTTGGCAAAATGGAAGCTCTCACCCACAGCTTAGGAAACCTAAGTGGAATCACATCAGCAGAAAGGCTAATGGCTCACTATGGTAGTCAAGACGATATTGTTTGCCTGGAGAGGAAGGAGGCACAAGAAATGCAGTGATATCTTTAAAGGGGACTCAGTTGCAGTTCCCAATCAAGTTAGTACACTTTGATAATAATGCTGTGTATGTTAGGACAGTCACTCCAAGATGTCCCTGGGCTATCCACACATACCTGGTATGATTGGCTTCAGTCGCTGTCACGGAGCTCAGTCTACTTGCCCAATGCAAGGAGAGGCTTCCCCTCTGCCACGTGGCCATATCTGCTTTGTCAGAGACCACGAGCAATTCCGAATTCTTCCCAAGTGCTCTAAAAGGGTGCACCAGAGCGGAACCTGAATCCCAAGCATGACAGGTCAGAAAGGACCCGGATATTACTAGCTTAGCAAGCCTACTCTGTAGTCGGTTGATCTTTAAAAGTTGTCTCTTCACCACGCTGCCAGGTCTTGCTAGATACCAGTGAAGCCATTTCAACTGGGCAAATAAGCGTAGAAAGGGTACCTGTTGGGGAAGCTCCAGAGGGGATAGGTGAGGCAACACACCTAACTTAACCTGCAAGCCTGCTAGCAACAGACTTCCGATGGCCTTCTTCAGGTAACACACAGTTTAGCACTGAGGCCATGGCATAGGGAAGTCAGGCATAAACAGCACCCTTACTGGAAAATGAACTAGCTAGGGAGAAAGCAGAAACGGATGCCAAAGCCAGAACAGAATGAGGAGTAGCAGGAATGCTCGAGAGTGGGTAGGCGGGAGTTCACCAGAGGTCAGAGCAGACTGAGAGGGTGGACAAGATGGACATTAGCAAAGACCTGAAAATGGACATCAGTTAATGCCAGAGGCAGAAAAATGTGCTGGAAGAGAGTTCAGACATGGTTAAATGGAGGTGGCTGGGTACATGAGGGGCGAGTAGACGGTCACCTTGTCCCAAACCCCTACCAGGCCAAGGGACCCCCTTCTGATTCCTCTATAGTACTCGCACTTTCTACTGCAGCACTCTTTACAGGGAACCGCATCATCTGTGACAGGTCATGCTGGATGGCTTGTTCTCACCCCAAGCTTGATACCCAGGGGCAGGCAGTGTTTGGAGTGTACGTAATGCCATAAGGGAGCTCTGTGCAGAAACATCATGTGACAGGAAATCCAAAGGCTGGTGGCAACTGGAAGGGTGAACTGGATAACTGGCCACCACTTCAGACTAGGGCAAAGCTGAGCTTTGTTTCAGCCTTAAGGATGGAAATGTCATCCACAGAAACAGAGGCCCATGAGCATGCTGTGGGATCTTGAGGAATGTACTCTGTCCCATGGAAGCTCCCAGAAGGGAGGGAGAGCAGGAACGTCCAGTGCTCTGGCTCCCCCTAGCTCTCCTCCTTAGAGTCCCAGCTTACAGAAAATACACTGAGCAGTCCTGGCCATAAACAGTAAAAAGAGCTGGGTGTGGTGGTGCATGCCTGTAGTTTCAGCTACCTGGGAGGCTGAAGAAGGATTTATTTGAGCCTAGGGATTTGAGAGCAGGCTGGCCTTGAACTCAGAGATCTGCCTGCCTCTATCCCGTGAGTGCTGGGACTGGAGCTAAAGGCATACGCCCATACACCTGGCTGAGAATATCTTAAAAATCAAAAGGAGGAGGGCACTCAATCCCTATTACCCCTCCTCCCTAAAAAAGTGAAAAGAGAAAGGTAAGATTAATTTTCACAATGTATTTAGTCCCCAATACTTAAAGCTCCAACACTTAAAATGTGCCAAAACACTTTACATGGCTTTGGCATCAGTCCCAGAGAGGTGAACTCCAAGTGTGAAGCTGGTGTCAATGTGTGGGCTGTGCACACACTGACAGAGAAAGTCAGTTGGTACCCGAGTGTTTTTTTTTTTTTCAGTGTTCTCTCAACTTTCCAGAATGAGTATGTACATACTTAAAAATTCTTATGCACATTTCAAAGTCTCCATAAATCACTCACCTTGGCTCTTAGTGTTTGGAGTTGCTATGTAAAGAATCCCAAGAAGAAAATTTAAAAGCTCAGGGATGAGTCTCCGAGACAGAGACACATACTCCAGGAACAGGCAGCACACAAACAGGCCTTTTACCACATCTTGTAGGGACAGGACCGGGCACTAGAAAGGAACCCACAGGGACAGTTACTACTCTGGAACCATGTTATGGAATACTGCACTGTTATGGCAGACAGTAGCACCCCACTGAGTACCACAGGAATCCCTGCACCCTGATAGAGGCTGATTATGAAGGCTACCTGAACATGGGGCATGGTAAGCAATGTGCAAATACAGGAAAAGGAATGGTCTGAGCCCAAACCGAAATGGGGGATGAACATAGCCCCCATCAAACTTGGTAACTGTCCTGCTATTAGCTTGTTTTGGAGTCACACTCCCCATCTAATCTTGTACTGCTGATTCAAACCTTCCACCCCAACTCTCTCTACCCTGCCCCATCTGGAATAGCTCATGCAGGAAGCTCTGCGAGCGGGACAGCGCTGCTGACCGACCGTGGAACTCCTAATCCCCAGGGGTTCCTCACAGGCCCTTTAAGATGAGCAATTTTATGCCAAATCTTAATGGTCAATGGCTAAGGACTTATTTTTTTTTGTTATTTTGAGGCAGGCTCTCTATATCGTTCAAGCTAGTCTTGAACTACTGGATTCATGTGAACCTCCTGCCACCTGTAATTCAACTACAGGCTGTATCACTGTGGATGTGGAAGTACACTCTTGTTTAAGATAGTCCTGAGATGTGGGGCTGACTCCACCAATCCTTGGAAGATGAGACCCACCTTAGTAAGCATCTGGCTCATGCACATCAGGGCAGGGGTCACAACTGGATGCCAGAAATCAGAGGTTGGAAATAACAGCCCGGTGATTTTTAAATAAATGAGCTGGAAAAGAAATGTTCCAGTACAGATTAAAGGTAAAGTGATATTAAAAAAGGCCCCATAGCAAAACTGATCCTAAAAGTCCTGGTGAGATAGATACAACAGCCACTGACAAGCCACCACACCTCACTCCAGGGCAGGGCCTCCCACTACCTCCCAGGACACTCCAGCACTCCCATGCTTCCCGACACACAGCTGGGCTCATGTGCAATTCCAGAGGGATGGGGCTGTTCTGTGAGCTTAGCAGGGTCTTCGTCCCTGATCTCCAACCTGCAGAACTGGGACTGCAGGCTACCAAAGTTGGGGACACCAGTGCTTGCCTGCTGGATACCAAGTGATGTCCTGCGTTTGCTTGGAAGGAGACAGCACGTCTCAGCGTCCAATACCTGACCTGTAGTTCCACTCCAAGCACATGGGAAAGAAAGCAGGGACAGCAATAGGCACCAGAAAAACTTCCAGTGCACACAACTCACTTTTCTGGTCAGGCAGGGACTCTCATTCTTGAAGAGTGACTAGAACCCACCCCAATTTGGGGTGGGGATAAGGACAGCTTTGCTGGCTCCATAGTCTGACAAGCTTCTTGTATGCCACAGCTCCTTACCACAGCAGCAAGAGAACCACAGTATGAGCCATACAGCTACTACTATACTGGCAGCTGTGTCCCAGCACCAGCAGGGTCATGTGAAGTTTAGTGTGTCACCAGCACTCATATTAGCTTATCTGATATAATTAGGCATAATTATAATTAATACCCACCAAACAAAAAAGATGCTGAGAGGAAGAGAAACCACACATGACCATGTGGCCTGAAAGGACTGGAGACTTAACCCCAAGGAGCACTCTGACGTCCCCAACTGTAGGACTTCCCACTGGCATTCCTCAGCAGGAAATGAGCTATCAGGAGGCAGAGACTGGGTCTTCTGGCCATGGCTCTAATCTTAGTGTTCACAACAGCACTCAACAGCCTTAGTTAAATAGGTGGGTGTGTAAGAAGTGTGCTGGAGAGGGTCAAGCAGCCCACCTAACTAGTCAGTTGACTCAAACCACGTATCTTTCAGGATGCATATAAAAACCATTAGCAAAAACTTAAAAATCTGTGAACTGCTGCCAACCCACCTCAACACAAATGCCAGAAAATGAAGCAGCCAGCCTTTCTGAGTATTTCTTCAAAGGTACTAATTCAGTCAAAGATGAAGCACACAACTATGGACAAAACTGTTAAAACCTCAGAATGCAGTGGGATCACTCTGCAAAAAGTGGTTCTGTTAGCCTTAAACTCCATCTTTGCCATTATGATTCAACATAGCCCATTCACAGACTCAAGCCAGAGTTCCCCTATACATTAATCAAGAATGAACCTTCCAGGGCTGGGGATTTAGCTCAGTGGTAGAGCGCTTGCTTAGTAAGCGCAAGGCCCTGGGTTTGGTCCTCAGCTCTGAGGGGGAAAAAAAAAAAAAAAAAAAAAAAGAATGAACCTTCCTCTCTTGCCTTGACTGCTTAACAAAATGTTGTATTGACTTGACATACAGGACCCATAGAAAGGGGACCATCAAACTTTACAAGGCAAAGCTGGGCGGTGGTGGCACATGCCTTTAATCCCAGCACTTAGGAGGCAGAGGCAGGTGGATCGAGGCTAGCCTGGGCTATAGAGTGAGTTCCAGGGCTATAGAGTGAGTTCCAGGAAAGGCGCAAAGCTACACAGAGAAACTCTGTCTCGAAAAACCAAAAAAAAAAAAAAAACCAAAAAAAAAAAAAACAACAACAAAAAAAAAAAAACTTTACAAGGCAAGATGGTCCTTCAGGTTCCTGCTTCTCAGAGGAGACTGCCAGATATTCTACAGGACACAAAAAAAGTGACTAAGAGACTAGACATATGGGCTAAAGATGGATGCTCCAACGTTACAGAGGAACTTTGGATGACTGTCCAGCCAGCTCTCTCTGTCATTCTAGATTTTTTAAGTTGCTTACAATGCTCTTCCTGTTTATTTAGGTAATATTATATTCTTCTGAGGTCTTTGATGTAGTTAAAGACTAGATAGTTATAATTTTCCTTGGTTATAATAAAAGATAATTAGATATAAAACTTTAAACTCACAAATATAAGATAGGTAAAATACTTTAATTTTACAAAATACAAATAAACTAGATATTGTAACTATAATTCTTGCTAGATAACTGTTATATGTAATTTTACTATGTTAAAGTTCCTTTTTAATTAAACAAAAAAGGGGAAATGCTGTGGGATGCTTTTGTACACTGGTTTAATAAAATGTTGATTGGCCAGTAGCCAGGCAAGAAGTATAGGCCGGATAAGCAGACAAGGAGAATTCTGGGAAGAGGAAGGTGGGAGTCAGGAGATGCCAGTCTGTCTGCTGTCCAGGGAGCAGCATGTAATGGCACACAGGTAAAGCCACAGAAAATGTAGTGACATATAGATGAACAGAAATGGGCTGAGTTTAAATGTAAGAGCTAGTCAGTGGTAGGCCTGAGCTAATGGCCGAGCAGTTTTAATTAATATAAGCCTCTGAGTGATTATTTTATAAGTGGCTGCTGGGTCTGTGGGGCTGGGCAGGGCAGGACTGAAGAAAACTTCAGCTATATTCCTCTCATGTCTTGTAGTTCTCTCAGATCATTCTGGAAGGTCTAGCAAGGGGTATCCAAGCTTTCACATTTCAACATGACACTCTGATGTACAAATGTGTTGAGCCACACTCATGGGTAATCTGGGATGCAAAGGCCCACTGGCTGGACACCTGACTAAGGGACAGCAAATCTCTCAAAGCCATAAGCATGGTATCCAATGCCAGCCATTCTGTGTGATGATAAAATAAACTTGATTACTGGTGGCTGAGAAGAAATGATCTGATGAACCTTGTCTCTGCTTACCACATCCAACCCTGGAAACAATGCCCGGCCTTTGGTCTCAATCATTTCTTCCATCTCATGCATGGCATCTCGGAGAACAAATTTGATGGAGTCACTTGCAGATTCAGGAAACATCTGACAAAGATTATATAACTGCCTGTTAAACAAAAACATAACAGAGATGATTTTAGAGAATAAAACCAAAAAACCTGAATAACAAATCTCAAATCTATTTTCCTTTGTGGTCACTTGCTGACATCTGAAGCCTATAGATGAATACACAATCCTGTTTTGTGGTTGCTGGGTACTGAACCCCATTTCATGCATGGCAGGCAGTACCACCCTACTGCTGAACTATGAGCCCAGTCTGAGGAATCCACTTTTCTTACCACCGACGACTGACCTTTCTGGTGGTCCAGGTGATATTTCAAGTAACATTTTATGCTTCTACATACTGGTTTTTGCCATTTCCTAAAACCCTGGTCATAGTGTTTATGCGGTGGTGGTAGGAGTATGTGAAAGTGCCATGGGTGTCTGTAATATCAGTACTGCTAGGAGCATATTCTAAGTGTCGGTCATAACACTTCGTGTCTGACCTTACTGTCTCCTCACACATGGTGTAGGAGCATCTTTCTGCACATGCAGCGGACACACAGGCTAGTTATGCAGTACAGGAGGAAGTGGCTAGAGAGTGCCCCCTCCAGTTGCAGATTTTCACTGACCCCACCTCCAGGACACAGCTCCTGACAGAGATCTCTGTCCCTTCTGTCCTTCCAGCCACTGCACAGGGAGCAGAAAACGACCACAGGGGTCACAGGTTGTGGTAAAGGCCAGAACCTTCTGTAGCTACTCCTGTGTAGGACAGTGGACATGCTTCCCCAGCAGGCACCCTCAGACTCAAGCAAAGCACCTCCTGTGTGACTCCAGTGAGGCAAGGACTGGTGGGGCGGCAAAGGGTCCCTCTAGCATGTTCCCAAATACCTCTGAAGCCACCCAGGGCTGGAGGTCCAGTGGCGAGTGAAACAGACACACCGATGAGTACTAATGCTGTAAGCTGAAGGGCTCATTAGCTTTGTTTTAGATGTCAACTTGTTGGTAATTGAAGGTTATCTCATCCCTGCAATGGTAGCAGCATGTGTCAGAGGGGAGGCTGTGGGTATGTGCTGTGAAGCCTATCTACGTAGAGCTCTGGGGGCAGTCACCTGCCTGCTAAGGTCACACTAACACTCGACTGCCACAATGATGCCAAAACGTGTATTGTAACATTAGACAGGAGAAAAACTTCAATTCAGCCCCATATTCCTCTTAATACAAACATTTTTACTTACACAACCAACTTATCGATGGTCTTGAGGTTTGGTGCACTGTCGGTGGCCAAATCTCCTACGTATTGCAGAAGGAAGCCAAACAATTTCTGCAGGGACACAGATTGGGAGATCACCCAGTGCCTAATACCAAATGCTAAACCACAGCCTACAATTCCCAGAACACCTGCATGCTGGCCAGAGCCCATTGGGACAGACTTCTGCAGGAGAATAAACAAAATTCAAGCAAAAGCACTGCTAGAAATTGCTAGACATAGATGAGTTAAGAAAAGAAAGCTAAGGATCAGGCACATTCTTTATAGAATGGCACAGTGTATAATTCATTAAAACCAAAGAAGGAGCTAGGCATGGTAGCACATGTCTATTATCTCAGCATTCAGAAGCCAAGACAAAGTTTGAAGCCATCCTGGGTCACAAAGTACCAGACCCTGTCTCAAAGAAACAAAACAAAGCCGGTGTGGTGGCTTACTTATCATCCCAGCACTTGGGAGGCAGAGGCAGGCAGATCAGAGTTTGAGGCCAGCCTGATCTACATGAGTTCCAGGACAGCCAGGGGCACATAGTGAAACCCTGTCTCAAAAACAAAATGGAAGCAACAACAAAACAGATGAGGAAAGCTGCAGCCTTGCATTGTCTAGATAAGGACATGAAAATCTCCCCCAAGGAATAAAGCCAGTGACAGCAACTCATTTTTTCAGTCTCAGCCACTTGGTGGCTGTGAGTATAAGTTTCCTGACAAGTGAAATGAGGCTAATAGGGCTGCTGTGAGGCAGAGAGGTGCTTGATGCCATGGGTGGCTTTCTCCTCCTCATCAAATGCTTCCCAGTGCCACCACAGTGGTACCAAATGGGAGGCAGGCCCTGAGAAGACACCAAGACAACCTGTACTGTGTACCACCAAGTGAGTTTAACAGTCACAGAAACAGGGTCATGCTAATACTCCCATACCCACAAATCCATCCCAGCGTACCTCTAATTTTGCTTTGTTTCCTACTGCAAGACTTGGATGGTTACATTTCTGGATTCTCTCCACCACTATAAGCTGTTGTTCTGTTGATCTTCCTGATAATAAAGACCTCAGCTCCTCATAGGATTCAGGAGCTATCAAAAACACAAAACACGTTTCACAGTTAACCTTCAACAGGACAACAGCCCACATGACTACTTCCACTTTATAAACACATTATTTAACCTAAGTTTCATATAAGGTGTTTGTTTAACCACATATATATCTACATTTATCCAAGGAGTGTAACATTACTTAAATGGCCTATATTTGACAATCATGTACCCAAGGACAGCCCCAAAGAGAAGACGACCCTGGCTTTCATCAAGCAGGTATTTGCCTGAAGACCCACAAACCATAAGGCAGTGCTGGTTTCAGTATATATATGTCAGACAGGCTTGGAGACTTACACATCAAGTCTGGTCCTTGGAAGCCAGCTTTACTCATCAGTTATCTTTTCTGGAAATAACCTTCAGTCACAGAACAAGTCAGGGTTACTTGTTATAACTGGAGAGTTTTTCTCTATGAACGAGATCAAACACCCTATATTTGATAGAAGGTATTTGTTGTGGCCAAAGCAGAATGTGCAGGTATAAAGCCTTTGTATAGACAGTTCAGGAATCAGTCACATCCTGCTGCAGAAAGGTGTCTCTTCATCTGTGCATAGTCATGGAACCAATGTCAAATTGATGCTAATATGGGGACCCACAGATACCAAGAAGAATGACACACAGCAAAGATGTCACAAATGGGAATGTGATCATGTACTCAAAATAGCATCTCCAGGGAGGAAGACTAACAAGTACATCCTGTGGCCCATTATTTGGAAAACAAGAAAACCCAACAAGGCTGAGGACTGAATCTCAGCCCTGAAAACAGAACAGAGAAAACTGGGTTCTACCTGCAAAGACATAGGGTAGCTCAGCTCCAGCAGCCTTTTGAGCTCTCTGATCATCACTTGGCAGTTTTCCCCCAGGAGTCTGATGTTGCTCACTCTTTGGCTTCTCGTCTTCCTCCTCACTCTCTGTGTTAGACTCCAGGTCTGAGTGGCTGTCTGCGGCATCGCTTTCTTCCGTGTCCTCCCTGCTCTCATCCTCACCCCCTTCCTCATCACTCTCCTCTTCATCCTCTTTCTGGTCACTCTCTTGGCCTGCTTCCTTGCTTTGATCTTCCTGGACATCTTCAATGTTCATCTTCCCATCCTAGGAAAAGATCATGGTGACCAGTCAGAACATTCTGCAGCCACACCGAAATACCACCCTACGTGGCATCATACTTTCTTGTCTGCTTGGGCCCTCTTGCCCACGTCTCTGAGGTACCTAAGCCACAGGAACTGAGCTCTTCCACAGTGCTCTGGTTTGGAAGCATGGTCCTCAGTGTGGTGCTGTGAGAGAGGAGGGACTACTGGGAGATGAGGCCTGGAGGAGGTCTTACGTCAGGAAGTGCTGCTCTCAGGAGGAATTAGTTCCTGAGAGTGGTTAAGGAGCAAGCCTGGGCCTTCTCTTTCTCCTGGACTTCCTGCATGGCCACGTGGTCACTTTCTCTTACATGTATCCCCATCAGTAAGGCCTTTGCCAGGGCTGAGCAAAAGGTGGCACCAAGCCCTTAAACTTCTACTAGAGACTACTCCAGCCTTCCAGAGAACCCTGCAGCTGGGACGCTGGGAAAAGCTTAGGTTTTGCCACAGAGCTCATGGGAGGGAAATGTTGATGGTATCCAGCGGTTGTGAGGGTTTACAGTGTCCTACCACTGGTTTGGGGGCTACTGAATAGAGAAGACAACAGTGGCTTTGGGGTAGAACCTGTTCATGTAAGTGGTTTTTTTGTTTTTTGTTTTTGTTTTTTTTTTTGGTGTGTGTGTACTTTTTAAAACATCCAGTTTTACATATCAGACCCTTCTCGAAACAGTAGGCCCACCTATTTTCCTGTCCTAAGCTCTGGCTAATACACTCTAAAAACACTCATACTTTAAATGTTGTAAATTAAAAACTACACTAGTACTGAGGATATAACTTAGTGGCAGAGTGCATACCTAACATATACAAGGCCCTGATTCAGCCTCCAGCACCATATAATAAATAAATGGCACCTAGAAACTAATTATTTCACTCAAAAATATTCACGGTGGTACATCCTCTAGTCCCAGCACTTGGAGCTCTTGTGAGCACTTGGAATTCTTGTGAGCTCCAGCCTAGCTCAGGGTATATACCAAGTATACTCAGAGTCCCAGCACTTGGAATTCTTATGAGCTCCAGCCTAGCTCAGGGTATACACCAAGAGCCTATCTCATAAATAAACAAAAATAATCAAATTAAAACCCAATAATAATAACTTATTATTATTACTATTATTACTATACAGAACTCTAACCACGGGTTAGCTTTGTCAATACTATACTGAATTCAAAAAGATCATCAATATATTAAAAATGCTAGATGTCAACAACTGAGAACCAGCAAAAATCTAGTCTGTGTGGTTCTGTACCAGCTCCTCCTCTGGACAGAAGGACACCATTATTACCATCTTCTCTATAAAGTTTGATACCTGCCATGGCATAAATATACCATGAAAACGTGACAGAAATTGTTTAAAAGGGCTTCAATATTCCAGCTACAATGAATCCCTTGAATAGACAATGTGGTTTTTAAATCAAAGGAGTGGGCGGTGACAACTTACTTTATAAGAAAGCAAACGCCTATCGTCTTTATCTAGTATAAAGCCATCATTTAAATCATCTGCTGACATATGTTTTGGTTTCTTTTTATTTTCATCTTCATCTTTTCCAAGCATTCTTCGAAGTCTTTCAGCCTGAGGCAGTAAGGAAAGAGAAGTCACACTCTGTTCATCAAATCTAACTAGAAACACTCAGGGTACGGAAGAGGCCTGTGACACAGCATGTTAAAACAGCTGTAGAGCATTGTTCTATTTCATTTGTTTAAACACGTAAGACTAAAACTCTGAATGCACAGGAAACAGTGTAGAAGGCAATGTACTCACTCCAGTGTCAGCAGCTGTTTGTGGGAGAGGTGTTACCAAGAATACCTTGGGTACTATTTTCACTTTACTTCATATTGTTACTTTTATCATTGAAAACAACATTTATGTCTGCCAATGTAAAATTAAGAACAGCACACTTCAGCAAATCTTCAAGACAAAGGAGAAGCACTTATGAAGGAGAGTCAGCACTCAGGCCTCACAGGAGGGAGCTGAGCCTCTTGGGTTTCCAGCTGGGCTGTCCACTTAGTTACAAGTCACCCATACCTCTAATTTCCGGAGCCGCTCTTCCTCCTCCTTTGCCAATTCCTCTTCTGTTTTCATCCTGTTAGAGGGCTGTGCCTTCATTTCAAAGCCAAGCTCACGAACCATCATGTCATATGCATCTGGCTAAGGTAAAAATAAGACATTTTTCAGGATTTTTTTTACAAAAAGTAAAGAATATTCCATTAATGACCAGACACCATTATATAAGGAAGGAGACAAAACATGCCTAAGTCTTTTCTTCCACAAAGAAATCTGCTCTCGGGGCTGGAAAGCTGGCTCAGTGATTAAGAACACTTGCTGGTCTTCCAGAGGACCAGAGTTAGGTTCTTGGCATCCACATTCTACAGCTCCAGCTCCAGCAGACGACACCCACTGCTGGCCTCCACAAGCACCCACATGCAGGTACACATTATCCCCACATTATCCAATAAATAAACAAAAGCAGGCTGTCCTAATTGGCCCTAAAAACTGAGAAACAGGTAGACATGTGGGCCACATGGATATTGTTGCTCATAAAAACTTTTTTTTTTTTGAGACAGGGTTTCTCTGTCTCAAATAGTGGTGGCACACATCTTTAATCCCAGCACTCAGGAGGCAAAAAATTATTCTTAAAACATATAAGCTGCTGGATCCCAGCAGTCGGGAGGTAGTGGCAGCTGAATCAGAAGGTCATAGTCACTCTTGGTGAGTTCAAGGCCAGGCTTGTCCTAAATGAAAACTTATCTTAAATGAAACAACAACAACAACAACAAAAACCCCTAAACCCCAAACAAACCCACTCCACCCAAACTAACATATCTGTTTTAACAGAAAACATCACTCAACTGAGTATTAAGCCTGAAACATGGGAAATTATGTCAGTAACATCAATTATATGGCTGACTCAGAAAGATACATACATGCCATGCTACAATATAATCTAGTGAAATCCTATTTCTTTGGTAGAATCTCGATACTAAACAAATGTACCATTTTTTCAACAGTTTAGGGGAAATATAAAAAGCAACACTGTTAAGAGGAAAAGAAATTAAGCAAATGCATATTAAATATATTACACATGAATACAAGGATGTGCAACAGAAGTACAGCCTTCCGATGTTTCTACCCTAAAGTACTTCTCTCCTGAGAAACACTGTAATTCACTTAATGAAAGAGGTGTCTTTGGGTCACTTCCACCCTATATAACAAACATGAGGTAAACTAACTGAAAGCTAAGCACAGTGGCACATGCCTTTATTCCCCGTAGGAGGCAGAGGCAGGTAGATTTCTGTGAAACGGAGGCAAGCCTGGTCTACAAAGAGAATTCTAGGCTAGCCAAGGCTACACGGAAAGACTCTGTCTCAAAAACACAGAACAAAAAAAAAAGTGAAAAAACTTCTGACTAAAAATAAGGCCAGGAAAATGGCTCAGTGGACCTGAGTTTGCACACATACTAAACCCACCCTAACAGGAAAGAGCCAGTGATGCTGAAATGTCACGTCAACAGACATTAGGTTCGTGTTGCTTCTTGTGAAGGGTGCTGCCCACCTGGGGTTTTTCCTTTTTCTCTTTGTTTTCTGACTTCTGAGATTTACGTGACAGGAGAGTCTGGATTTCTTTCCAGTCTTGGTCCAGCTTCTCTGTGAGCTCAAGGGCATCTTCTCGTTGAGCCTGTCTCTCCCTCTGGGGAAAAAAACCAGCAAACACATACCATACACCATTATTATTAAACTTCCACGAGTGGCCTGGTGTCAAGACTAAGAACACAAAATGACCCACTTAATACCAAATGCATCAGTATGAAATAAGGGACTAGAAGCGAGTGTCTTAAATGTAAATTTCTAAGATCAAACAGAAGTAACTTTCTGTTACTATGTATTAGGATGCTCTGTGCAGTACACTGCAAATTTAATAATCAGTACTGTTCTGCAAATACTAAAGCCAACAAAACCATTAGAAGTACATCCTTAATGAGATCTAGAATATTCCTTTTCAAAATGAGTGGTCCTATATTAAATTCAGATAAAAATCAAATGCAGCTGATAAATGTACATGGGAAGAAAGTCTGGCATACTTTGGTGCTGTCCACAGTAAGAACATTAACTGCCTACCTTCTCTTGCTTTGACTTTGCAATGAGCTCTTCAATCAGTTCCTTCCGTGACTTTGGCTTATCCTCATCCTCACCTTCCTTCTGAGAGGTATTCTTGTGAACCCCACCACCAAAGTGGGAAGCAGTCAGCTCAGCTGGAAACAAATAGCAGAAGATATTATATTAGAGCCTAGGCTCTAACTTTGTAACCATTTTTGGGTAGAACTCTGTCAACATTTCTCCAAGAGTACTTTAAAAAAATTTTATTTTTATATGTGATGTGTGTGTGGGCATTGTGTGCCACAGCAATCATGTGGACAACTCTGCAATGTCAGCTCTCTCATTCTCTCTCTCTCTCTTTTTTTTCCCCCAGAGCTGAGGCCTGAACCCAGGGCCTTGTGCTTGCTAGGTAAGTGCTCTTCCACTGAGCTAAATCCCCAACCCCCAGCTCTCTCATTCTATCTTTATGTGGGTTCTGGGGATCAAACTCAGGTTCTCAGGCTTGTACTGCTGGGATAAAAGTGCCTTTATCCAGGCTGGAGAGATGGCTCAGAGGTTAAGCGCACTGGCTGCTCTTCTAGAGGTTCTGAGTTCAATTCCCAGCAACCACATGGTAGCTCACACCATCTATGATGAGATCTGGTGCCCTCTTCTGGCCATGTGGACACAGCACTGCATTTATACATAATCAATCAATCAATCAATCAATCAATCAATCAATCAATCTTAAATCCCTTGGCACCCTGTTGAAAACCCACCAAGGCTTACTTCTGGATTCTTAGTTCTATCCTGTAGCTTTGGGGTCACTTAAAAAAAAAAAAGAGAGAGAGAGAGAAAAAAAGAAAGTGCCTTTATCCAACAAGCCATCTTGCTGGCCCTCTCCTAGAATACTCTGAAATTCTCACAACTGGCATGAGGTCACGGGCACAATGATACTCAAGGAAATGCAAGATTAGCTGCTTCAAGGACACTCAGATTCCTTAGATCACCAACTAGGTATAATCTAAGGAAACAATATGTAGCTTTTATTGTTCATCTGTTCTCATTTAACACCATCATATCCAGGAAAACAGACTGGAACCAGGCTTGGAGGGAGAAGAGTCCAGGAGCAACACATGGTAGGCATCCCTGCCTCCTCCTACACAGACGAAGGCTCTGAGCCAATGGTGAGAGCAAAAAACCGAAAGAGCCTCTCATCTCCAGCTTATTCTAGCTGCCATAACAAGATAAACACTGCAGGAACTGTCAAATGTGAACTAGAAAGAATTTAAAAAACAAAACAACAAAACAAAACTAGTTTCTCAGATGTAAATCGATTCACCTAGAACAGAAAAAGAATGTTTAGAATCTTTTTCCAGCTCAGGTCTTATCCAGCAGCCCCCTAGAAAGCCAAGCCCTTATCCATTTGTCTATTATCCTTTTGGTCCATGTTCCCATCATGCCCTTGACCCTCTGAGCCAATCAGGCTTCCTGTGTGAGCTGCCATTTAGCTAAACCAAATTCTACATTTGCTCTCTGCTGACATGGTTACAGGTGACAGTTGTATCTCACCCTTCCTACTTTTCAGTCTTACAGTAACATCTCCAGAATTGTCTCTGCTTCATCTTCAGTCTCCCTGTCTTCAGGCACTGCTCTGGCTCTCCTGTGGAGTCTTACTAACAGGCCAGCTCTTAATTTTCTTCTTATCAGGAGTGCTTGATACACTGGTACTCTCTCCACAAAGTACTCGACTTGGCTTCCAGCCAGCATGCCCAGGGCATTCTGACTTTGCTTTCTCCAACTATTCATGCTTCAGCTCTTCTTTCTTTTATTTGTTTTTAGTGTGTGTGTGTGTGTGTGTGTGTGTGTGTGTGTGTGTGTGTCTGTGTGTAGACGAAAGGGAGTGGACGCTGGATGTCCTGCTCTACTGTGCCCCACCTGTTTCCTTAGGACAGGCCTTCTCATTGAACCTTGAGTCAAGCCAACCATCTACCAGCCCCAGGGCTCCTTCTATGTCTGCCTCCACAGTGCCATGCTCAGATTTTTTTTTTAAGTTTTTAAAAAATTCCATTATTAAGCCGGGTGGTGGCGGCGCACACCTTTAATCCTAGCACTTGGGAGGCAGAGGCAGGTGGATCTCTTAAGCTCAAGGCCATCCTGGTCTACAGAGTGAGTTCCAGAACAGCCAGGACTACACAGAGAAACCCTGTCTCAGAAAATGAAAAACAAAAAACAACAACAAAATTATTATTATTGTGTGTGTTTGAGTGTGTATGACTGGAGTGGGAAACAGGGTTGCTTGAGTCACAGCACACAATGGGAGGTCAGAGGAGAACTTTGTGGAGCTAGTTCTTTCTTTCTACTTTTACTTGGGTCTTCAACTCAGATTACCGGGCTTGAGGGGCAAGCACATTTTACTTACTGAGCCATCCTGCTGGCCCCACACCTGGCCTTTCTTTATGTGGGTGCGAGGGATCCTCACGCTTGCACTGTTCCCCATGGAGTCGTGTCCCCAGCCCATGCCATCTCTTTTCTATGTGTTCCAGCTCCTTTGGTGCCCTTGCTCAGTCTCCATGTTGGCCTCTGGTTCCTAGCTCTCCAGCTGCTTATGGATGTTTCACTGTAGAGTTCCCCAAATCTATCTCACAGTCCTCCCCATTTCAGTGAATGGTAATCCAGTTTTCTCAGTGGATTAGGCCAAGACCTTTACAGTCATCTCCAATTTGCCTTTCTCCCTCATTCATATCCAAAGTACTAGTAAATTCTGTCAGGACGTCATATCAGACAATGGAATGCTGCAACATGTCTCAGTGGTTACCCTTACCAAAAGCAAACTTTCCTAGAGCCCATAAAGGCATCAGTCACATACCATCCTAAAGTTCTAAAACAGACTAACAAAACAAAGAACAAAAGCAAAAACCCTGTGGGGCTTATCAAGAGGTTAAACTATCATATCCCGGAGAAAGGCCAATACTGAAGACATTGCCCCTTGCTCCAAGCTACCAGGTTTCTGTGGTGCCACCTCCCACTTACCAGACAAAGTTCCTCGTTCTTCAGTATCACTGTCACTATCCACAATGTCATTATGCTTTTCGATGTCAGCCAAAGACTGGCCATAATGAGTCAATTCTTCATCTTCATTTAGGTTGTAGATATTTTTTTTCTCATGATGTCGCTTGACAAAAAGGGGTTAAAATCAGTTACCTAAAATGATTACATTTACTTCCTAGAAAATTAGTTATTTTCCTCTACATGTGAAATATGACAACACAAATCAGTCTGAAGATTATTCTGGATCATCTGAAAGATGACTGAAATAAAAGCAGAACTTGTAGAGACATTTTTTAAATAAGTCAATGGACTAGGCTAAGCTACTGCTAAATCATTCCCATCAGCAATGGTCCTCCACCCACTTGTTCTCCATCCAACAAAACGGAAGGCAAGACCTTAGCTAACAACTCTAGTACCTGTCACTGCTCACTTTCTGGTTAAGGGATTTCTCTACTCATTAACCAGTATCTCTTGAAAGTGCCCTTTCTCTATGTCTACCCAGATAGGATGCACCAACCGAGACATCCCCTGTACACGGAAGGCAAACAACTCAGAGGTGTCAATGAACAAGGAGAAAGGGTTTGGTATATTTGGATACTGTGTGAAGATACATTACTGTGATTGGTTTAATAAAGAGCTGAAGAGCCAACAGCTGGGCAAGAGGTATAGGAGGGACTGCTGGGCAGAGAGAAAGGAAGATGAACCCAGAGACGAAACTAGGTGTGCACCAGACACTAACGAGACATGGAGGTAGTTGGATATACAGAATGAAAGAAAGGTAAAAAGCCACAAGGCAAAACGTAGATTAATATAAATGGGTTAATTCAAGTTATAAGAGCTAATGGGACAAGCCTAAGCTAAGGCTGAGCTTTCTTAACTAATAAGTCTCCGTGCTGCTGTTTGTGAGCTGGTGTCTGAGAACAAAGCTTGCTACAGAGAAACACACCCTTTTCCTTGGCTGGCCTTGTGTAAAATTTATAGCAAAGACACCCCCCCCACACACACACACTTTTTCCATACCTGTTGCTCCAGAGCAAACCTCTTCATCATCTTTTCCTCTGGACTCATGTTGCTATTATACTCCCCAAAGCGTCTATCTGTGAAGACGTTGGATTTGTTCCTTTCTTTGTATTCCTTTAGTAAAGTCTGTGTTCGCTGAAAAACAGATCACACATAAATAATTCTCACACAAGCTCCTGTCATCTTCAATGAAGAGGCCACCAGAAGGGGCTGTGAAGTTGACAGCTATACAGTATGATATCGAAGTTCATAACATGCTTTCATCAATGACAAGCCTTCCCTGGTGATGACAGGATTTTGAGAAGAGAAAAATCAACTTACACTTAATAGGAGCGAGATAATCATTCTCTTCTTTGGAATCTACTTGTCAGTGCTGAACTGAAAGTTGTAGAAGCTGTGTTACAGTTTGGGAATATTTACTGTCGGCATGATTCACTTGGAAAAGTGTTTAGATCTCTTCCACAGAAAGGAGGGACTTCACTTCCCACTGAACATATCCCAGAGAATGTACATTTGTGTTTTCATGTGTGAAACTATATCATAAATGAATTTATCAAGTGGGAGCACAATTCACTCTTTACACCTTAAAATACGCTTTATCTTGCTGGGCAGCAGTGGCACACACCTTCAATCCCAGCACTCGAGAGGCAGAGCCAAGCAGATCTCCATGAGTTCGTGGCCAGCCCGGTCTACAAAGCAAGATCCAGGACAGGCATCAAAACTACACAGAGAAACCCTGTCTTGAAACACCAAAGGGGGGAAAAACCCACAAAAAACAAAAACAAACAAAAACCCTTTTATCTTGATATTCTAAGCACAGAACAACTAATAGCGAGCACCTGAAAATTGGGTATACTTCTAATAGCAGTAATAAACACATTTAGTATTATTCAGCCCCCCCCCCCCCCCCGGTTGGATGCCCCAAAGCAAGGCAAGGGGGGGGAGGAGCAAGGAATGGCGATGGCCTGTAATAGCAACTTTCATTCTTGTAGAGATTCCTTTTTTTAAAAACATAGCCTCATAGCCCATGCTGGCCTGGGATTCCCTCTGTGGGCAAGGATGGCCTCAAACTTCTGATTCTCCTGCCCTTCCTCTAGAGTGCTAGGATTTCAGGTACGTGCCACCATACCAAGCTTTTTGCAGACATTTTGACATTTGCCAATAGATTGTTATTTGAGAGCATTTATACACCAATCAATGCCAAAAGTAGCATCAGTGTAGAACCGTCAAGTAACAAAAGGCCTTTGTAACGTTCCCGTTCAGTGGCTTCGTAAATCCACAACTAATGAGGTATCTCGTCAGCATCTGAAACCCCTAATCTGACCCTAGATTTGAGCATTTTTGCATTTTTTTTAGGGCTATCTAGGGGTACTGACCATACCACACCTAGACCCAAGGGGTATGGATAAATTAGAAAGGATTGGGGAACAGTGTCTCACTCAGACACAGTCACTACTGTTGGGGCTGAGCTCCAGTCGGTTTGAGATCCTGCACATCTGTCTTCTACTCACAAATGCCAGGTAGGTTCAACGTGAGATCACAAAATCCCACCATCTTTCCTACTTCCTAGACGGGATTTGCCAATACTATATTAGTAAGAGGAGGTAGTCACTTTCTTCAGGCAATCTCTAAGAGGATTACATGCATGGCAAATGGATGGAACTAGAAAATATCATCCTGAGTGAGGTAACCCAAACCCAGAAGGACAAACATGGTATGTACTCACTCATAAGTGGATTCTAGATATAAAGCAAAGAAAAATCAGACTGCAACCCACAGAACCAGGGAAGCTATATCGCAGGGGGAACCCTAGGATGACTGTGGCTTATAATAAGTTTTGGTTTTACTCAATTACTGGGCAAGCCTCAATCAAACATTTCACTATTAGGATAAGAATTTATACTGTATCAAGCTGATAATAGATAAACAAACAAACAAACAAACAAACAAATAAATAAATAAAAAAGCTGGATGGCCAACAGTTAGGCAGGAGTTATAGGCTGGACTTCAGGACAGAGAGAGAACTCTGGGAAGAAGAAGGCGAACTCACCAGTCAGACGAGGAGGAAGCAGCATAAGCAGTAGAGAGATGAGGTAACAAGCCAGGTGGCAGAATGTAGATTAAAATAAATGGGCTAATTGAAGTACTAAGAGCTAGCTGAGACAAGCCTAAGCTAAAGGCCAAGCTTTCATAATAAAAAGAAAGGAAAAAAAAAAAGAAGAGGATTACATGCATGAGTAACAGATCATTTTGGATAAGCAAGCAGAGTGACTGCTTCAGTATGCGATGCTGGGAGAGCGGAGTCTGGGCTTGGATCTCGACCCTACCCTGTTTGACTGTTCTTTGTCTCAGTCTCTTCAGGGCTAGTGCTATCAGTCCTTCCTCATAAAGCTGCCTCTGAGGATGAGACTATGTTTCTTAATACAAGGCCTGATCTACTGTATGTGATCTGTAACTTGATTAAGAGCTTTGACTTTCTAATTCAGTTTGGAAACTGAGGCATAAATAACTAGAGAGTGATGGTATTGGGACTCTCCTTGTACCACTACAGTGAAGTGCTACTTCAAAGCACTGCATTTATTCAGAGGAAAGAAAGCAACTGTGACAGCCATTTACATTCAAAGGAGTAACTTTGGCCCACAGCATGGGCCTTGTGTGCAGAGACATCAAGCTGAGATTCAACTGTGAGACAGATCTTCAGTCTCAACAGAGGGCTCTGAGCCCATTGACTCTGTGCCTTACCCTTCGCCACTCCAGTACAGTGTGCCTCCAACTCACCACCTCAGTCTAGCCCACTGGCCCTCCAGGGCATGAGTATGAGTCAATGAACACAATTTTCTGATGTTCTACCTTACTGCCTCCTGACTGTGACCTCCCAAAGTTCCCAGCTTCTATTTATGATTTCTTCAAATATTTGAATTTCTGATGTGGGCCAAGTGCTTGGAAATTCAAAAAGGAACTGAGATCCTTCTCATCCATACTAGAGGGATGCACAAACTTTGCTATTTGGTCTGTGGGATGTGAAAAATGATACTTGTACTTTAGCACCTTTAGGAGTTAAGGCAAGTCTTTTTTAAGAAATTGAGTTGCAAGAGACAAAACAAGGACAACAGGCCAAGCAGTTCAAGAACAGTAGTATTTAGAGACAGCTCACTATCCACTAAATGTGCTATTTTACCTAATGCTTACAACCACTACAAGTGGCAGGGTATATTCCATTATTGCATGAATAATAAACTCAAGGCTTACCTGGAAAATGCAGCTGTGGCTCTTTTAGAGGTTATATTATCCTATTCCCCAATGCGCCCTCTGCTATCCTTGGCCTATAGTGTACAGTGCGAATTATCAGAGTCAGTCTTTTGTGTTTCCTACAATGCAGACACTGGACCATGCACACAGGACAGTGTCAGCTCCTTGCAGTATGAATATTTCACCCTATTCAAAAGACGTTTCATTCAATTTAAAGATCTAACGTGAAATGCATCCTTTGTAACAAAGTACAGATTAGGAGCTGTGAGGACAATGTCCAAGTCTTATTTATCTCCCCTACAAATATTACCGATAACTCTAACCTATTAACTTTCTCAAAGTAACCAGAAATTGTTCTTTGTTTATTTAAGTATACTTATTTATTTACTGAGACGCAACTGGAAGTTTTGAGTCTCATTATGTAGCCCTTGTTGGTCTAGAACTCACTGTGTAGACCAGGTTGGCCTTGAACTCAAGAGATACACCTGCCTCTGCTTCTCCAGGGATTAAAAGCATGCACCACAACAGGCAGCCACAAACTTTTTAAAAGCCCAAGGAACAGCAACAGCTACATACAGAATGCCATTTGTTGAACTGCATTTGAAAGGAAGGTACAGAATACACTTGAGAAGGGCCCATAAGAACCAGGATGAAAGTTATGAGGTTATCCATAAAAGGTACTATTTTAGTTGGGGGCAAGCTCATGTAATTCAGAGGAGGAACATTTTTCAAACATTCAAAGAGCATGGGTTGCATACTGACATGGTCAAAGCCTAAAGAAAAGTAGCACAGGTCAGCTCAGAGCTCAGAAGTGATTAGCCTTAGACCCTGAGGAGTCAAGGAGGAGTCAAGAAGAACGTACACTTGCAAGATCTCAAAGAAGAGTTTCCAGAGGAAGGGCATTCAATCCCACAGAAAGCACAGGCGGTGCTATGTTAACAGTCATGATCTCTGTGGTGGCTATTTTAAAGCCAACCTGACACAAAGTACAGTCATCTGAAAAGTGGGAACTTTAAGTGAGAAAATGCTTCCATAAGATCCAGCCGCAAGCAAGCCTAAAGAGCATTTTCTTAATTAGTGATTGATGGGGAGAGCCCAGCCCACTGTGAGTGGGCCACCCCTGGGCTGGTGGTCCTCGCTTCTATAAGCAGGCTGAGCAAGCCATGGAGAATAAGCCAGTAAACAGCACCCCTCCATTGCTTCTGCATCAGCTCTTGCCTCCAGGTTCCTGCCCTGTTTGAGCTCCAGCTTTTAATTCCCTCAGTGACGGACTACGGTATAGAGGTATAAGCCAAATAAACCCTTTTCTCCCCCACGTTGTTTTGGTCACGGTGTTTCATCATGGCAATAGTAATCCTTACTAAGACAGTCTCCAAGAAGTATGCAACTAGCCATTGGGGAAGCCAGATCCTGGCAGCGTCCCCTTACCTTCCGGATGGCTCGGGCGCGGGACACCCCGGGCAGTCCCACATCGTGGCGCGTCTTCCTGCCGAGGATCTGGAACTTCTGCCTGTTGACTTTCACCTCAAACGGGTTTGGGTTAGTCTTCGCCGGGCCTCCGAAAGCCCCTGCGGGCGCTTTGTGAACCTGCCTCCGCGCACCAGCCCGCTTCGCCTTCCCCATGACATTCACTCTGCCACACTTTGTAATCCAATGCCTACAGATCCTCCAAGGAGCAGCCGGTTGCCTCAAAACACATGTGCGGAGGCTGCAGAACCACGCCCAACCTCGTCT
>CABHPH010144857.1:0-35789 GCA_902168325.1 Peromyscus nudipes
CCTGCAAGCTCTGCTCAGACAGTTTGACTTTTGATTCAGGAGGTGGGCTTCTCATGAGCCTTCTGACTCAATTCAATATTTCAAGCCCAAATCCCCCAACCTCCAACAGTCCCTTCACCACTTTCTTTCCGCATTTTTCTTCACAATCTTTGCCACCTCCCAACTCAGTTATAAGCTCACTTGTAAATATTTCCCATCTTCCCCCATTAGAACGCAAGTTTCAAGAAAACAAGGATCTGTGTCATTCTGTTGATAGCTGAGCCACTGGGAATTAGAACAGCACCCAGCATACAGTCAGAATTCAATAAACAAAAGCCTTCCTCCTTTGCGAGGAGACCAACTCTTTGCTCTTAAACTGATAAACAATGGGGAGGCATTTGCCCTGCATTGTCTGTCAAACTGCAACTCCGGATGATGGTTGAGTTCTTCATAGGAACCTCAGCTATTAAATGTGACAGGAGTAAGAGAGTTAAAATGTACTAACAAAAGCCGGGAGGTGGTGGGGCACGCCTTTAATCCCAGCACACTCCGGAGGCAGAGCCAGGCGGATCTCTGTGAGTTCGAGGCCAGCCTGGGCTACAGAGTGAGATCCAGGACAGGCTCCAAAGCTACACAGAGAAACCCTGTCTCGAAAAAAAAACAAACAAAAAAATGTACTAACAAAATGATGGGCCTGGGTGACGGTCCTCTGCAGATGCAGGCAGTGAGAGAAGCTTCCTTATAGATACAGGACACGACAGCCTGGTGAGCACTCTGGCCTAAGAGTGCTTAACTAATAGATCATCGCTCCAACCACAGCATCCTAAACCATCCCTCAGAACAAAAGAGCCCAAACTAACTTTGGGGTGCAGAAAACATAGAAGACAAAGTAACAAACTAAATGACAAAATGAAGAAGTAACCAACCAACTCAAAATGTGGACAATTCTAACCAATTTCTTCAACAAACAAATTATATTCCCAGTAGGAAGTGGGGATCATTACAGATCCAGAAAGATCTCCAAGACACATAACCTGGTATCACATGCTCATTCTGTTATCCCAGCAGGCATCCCTTGGGAACCTGCCAGCCAGGCCTGCCAGAGAAGCAAGTAGGCTAGCAAAGCAGGTAGGTGAACTTCAGATCTTCGATCTCCCTCCTCTGCTCTATATCAAATCCCGCACTCTCATCCCCAGCTCTGTAGCAGTCTACCTGTGTGGCCTCTCCTCATTCTCTGCCCCCATTCCCAGGGGACTAAGCAGATCCTGATGGAACACCCTGCTTTCCCCACTCCTGTGGACCCTCTCACCTCCCCATCCCATCACCATTCCTAAGTGTCAGCTACCAATACCTAGAAACGCATTTTACCCAAAAATCCCAATGGCCAAACATGGCAGGATCCTAGAAGAATTCCCTACCAGGCAATACACAGCTTCATCATCGTCCTAAGAACAGAGATAGCAATAGAAGGTAAGGAAGAAAATACCCACCCAACAAAGACAAAACCAGATCAGCACCTAGAATTACAATTATCCTAAACCCAGATGCCTAGATGCCAGCATAAAATCAGAATGATTAACAGTCAGGACCATTTGTTGAGGATTCTGTCCTTTCCCAGTGTGTATTTCGGGCTTCTTTATCAAAAATCAAGTGACCATAGGTCTGTGTATTTGTGTCTGGGACTTCAATTCAATGTCACTGATCAATGTGTCTGGTTTTGTGCCAATATCGTGGGGTTTTTTTTTTTATTACTATAACTAGCTCTGTAGTACAATTTGAGTTTGAGGATAGTGATACCATCAGCAGTTCTTTTATTATTCAGGATTGTTTTAGCAATCCTGTTTTTTTTTTTCTGTTTTCATATGAAGCTAAGAATTGTCCTTTCAAGATCTCTGAAGAATTGTGTTGGAATTTCGATGGGGATTATATTGAATCTGTAGATTCCTTTTGGTAGGATGGCCATTTTTACTTCAACCTGAGAAGGTTAACAAAAACCAAGAAAACACAAGAAATAAATAATCCCTGACTGGCAAATCAGAAGACACATACACACACACAGTCAGAAGACACATACACACACAGAGAGAGAGAAAGAGAAAGAGAGACAGAGAGACAGAGACAGAGAGAGAGACAGAGACAGAGAGAGACAGAGAGAGATAGACAGAGAGAAAGAGAGACAGAGAGACAGAGACACACAGAGAAAGCAAATAATAATGATAGGGATAGTAATAATAGGAATCAATAAACATTGCTCACTGACAACTCTCAACATCAGTGGTCTCAATTCCCCAATAAAAGACAGGATCCACTCTTCTGCTATATCCACAAAACACACCTTAACATCAAGGGTAGACATCAACTCAGATAAAAGGATAGAAAAAGATATTCCAAGCAAATGGACCTAAGAAATAAGATATTTTAATATCTGGCAAAAGAGACTTCAAACCAAAATCAATCAGCAGAGATGGGGAAGGACAGACACTACATACTCATCAAAGGAAAAATCCACAAAGAAGACATTGCAACTCCTAACTCACAAACCCAAATACAAGGGCACCCAAGTTCATGAAAGAATCACCACTACAGGTTAAGTCACATATTGATCCTCACACATTCAACAGTGGGAGACTTCAATGCCACACTCTCACCAATAGGTAGGCCATTCAGACAGAAAGTAAACAGAGAAATTCTGGAGCTAACTGACATCATAAACCAAACAGATACTTACAGAACATTTCTCCCATACACAAAAGGATACCCTTCTTCTCGGCAGCTCATGGAATTTCTACAAAATTGACCACTACTAGGACACAAAGCAAGTCTCAACAGATACAAGAAAATTGAAATAAATCCCCACATCCTATCTGAACACCACAGATTAAAGCAAGATCTCAACAACAAAAAAAAAGAACAGAAAACCTAGAAACTCATGGAAACTGAACAAGTGAACGAAAAATGAGTAAAGACAGAAATAAAGAATGAAATTAAAGACTTTCTAGAATTCAACGAAAATCAATACACAGCATACCCAAACTTATAGGACACAGTCAAGGTGATTGTAACATCAACTTATATGGAGAAAACCTCTAAACAATTCCACTAAGATCAAGAACAAGACAAGGTTGTCTGCTCTCTCCATGCCTATTCAATGTAGTTCTTGAAGTCTTAGCTAGAGCAATAAGACAACAGAGGGATAGCAAGAGAATACAAATTGGAAAGGAAGAAGTCAAAGTAACTTTATTTGAAGATAATATGATAGTATACATAAGTGGCCCTAAAATTCCCCTGGGAAACTCCTACAACTGATAAACACTTTCAGCAAAGTAGGAGGATACAAAATTAACTCAAAAAAAATAAAACAGTAGTCATCCTATATACAAATGACAAAGGACTGAGAAATAAATCCGGGAAACGATACCTTTCAAAATAATAATATAAAATATCTTGACATAACTCTAACCAAACAAGTGAAAAACTTGTATGATTAAAAACTTGAAGATATTGAAGAAAAAAACTAAGACAATATCAAAGATGGAAAGCTCTCCCACGTTCATGAATCAGTATCCACTATAGCCCAGTGTCCTTACCACAGTAGGCTCTGAAAAATACAGCATAGCTAAAACACAAAACAAGGGCCTTAAACTAGCTTTTATGAATATGATAGAGGTCCTTAAAGAAATTAGTTAATCCATTAAAGAAATCTACAAAAACACAAACAATAGAAGGAAATGAATAAAATACTTCAAGACCTAAAAGTGGAAAGAAAATCAATAAAGAAAATCAAAACTGAGAGAAATCTGGAAATAAAAAAAATTAGGAAATAGAACAAGAACCACGGGGGGAAGCCTCGCCAACAGAATACAAGAGATGGAAGAGAGAATCTCAGACACTGAAGACATGATAGGAAAAAATGGATATATTGGTCAAAGAAAATGTTAAGTCTAAAAAAATCCTAACACAAAACACGCAGGAAGAATCTAAATAGATCCATCAGTGTTACCTACACAAACCTCAACTCCAAATGGATCAAACACCTCAGCATAAAACCAGATACACTCCTATCAGATACCTGATAGAAGAGAAAGTGGGGAATAGTCTTGAACTCATTAACACAGGATAAGACTTTCTGAACAGAACACCATTAGCACAAACACTAATATCAACAAGTAACAAATGGAGCCTCATAAAACTATAAAACTTCTGTACAGCAGAGGACACTATCATTCGGACAAAGCACAGCCTACAGAATGGGGCAAGTTTTTTTTTTTGTTTTTTGTTTTTTTTTTTTTACCAGCTACATATCCAATAGAGAGCTAATATTCCAAATATATAAAGAACTCAAAAAACTGGATATCAAAACAACCCATTTTAAAAAAAAATGATGTACAGATCTAAACAGAACGCTCAAAAGATGAAACTCAAGTGGTTGAGAAACACTTAAATGTTCATCATCCTTAATCAACAGGGAAATGCAAATCAAAACCACTCTGAGATTTCATCTTACACTAGTCAGAATAGCTAAGATCAATAAAACAGATGATATTTCATGCTGATGAGGATGTGGAGTGAGGCGAACACTCATCCATTGCTGATGGGAGTGTAAACATATACAGCCACTATGGAAGTCAGTGTGGCAGTTCCTCAAGAAGATGAGTATTGATCTACCTTAACATCCAGCTATATCACTCTTGGGCATATCCTCAAAGGGTGCTTCATCCTACCACAGAGATACTTGCTCAAGCATGTTCATTGCTGCTCTATGCATAATATCCAGAAACTAGAAACAACCTAGATATCTCTCAACAGATGAATGGATAAAGAAAATGTGCTACATTTATACAATGGAACATTATTCAGTCATTAAAAAATGAAATCTGCAGGTAAATGGTTGGAACCAGAAAAAAATCATCCTGAATGAGGTAACATCACAACCTAGAAAGACAAATATAGTATATAATAACTTATATGTGGATATTAGCTGCTAAGTTGATGATCAGCAAGCTACAATGTATAGAGTCACAGAGGTTAAGTAAGGACTAAGGGACTAAGGGAAATAGAACAGATAGCTATGGATTGATGGGGGGTGGTGGGGTGGAATGGGAAGATCAAATAGAGGTTGGGAGGAAAGAGTAGAACAGGGGAAGGAATATAAGGAGAGACAGTTAAAATTAAGGGCCATTAGAGGAGTAGTATGGAAACCTTACATAGTAGAAGTTTCCTAGAATATATATATATATATGATGATATAAATGAAATTGCCAAGTAATAGCGGAGACAGAGCCCCAGCTAAACATCTCTTGTTACCAAATAAAGATCCCAATATTAGGAATGGATTACATCAAATTGAGTTGTTGGCAAAAGGGGTCCCATCTGAATTTTCAAATAACCCAGGCTGTTGCCAAGACTATATGTTGCTCTCTACAAACTGATGGCAATTCTGAATTGCCAGTTCTCCCCATCGCTGAAAGCAATGCTTACACAACTCACTGAACATGGAGAAGTTGAACTAGTGCCTATCTAGAGTCTTCACCCCTATAGGATGGTGTCTTTGGTACAGGAAGGTACTTTGCACGCTACCAAAGGAGAAACATAAACACTAATCCAACCCAGCTACAAACCCTTTGATCTACAGTGGTGTCCTGCCTGCAAGACATACTAAAGCAATAGTGGTACAAATGTTATAAGAGTAACCAACCAATATCTGATTTAACTTAAGGCCCATTCCATGAGATGGAGCACCTACCCGATGCTGCTTGGGTTATCGAGAACCTGAGATTAGATAGCCCAAGACCTAGGGTAAAACTAAGTACTACTATTCTACTAAAAGAACATAGCAATAAAATGACTCCTAATGACATTCTACTATACTCAAAGATCAGTGCCTTGCTCAGCCATCATCAAAGAAGCTTCCTCCTACAGCAGATGGAAACAAATACAGAGACCCACAGTTAGAGACTATGCGAAGAGTAAGAGACCTTGGAACACACAGCCCTAAATGGTATGTCTCCATCAAATCCCTCCCCTCAGGGCTCAGGGAACCCTGCAGAAGAAGAGGCAGAAAGAGTGTTAGAGCCAGAAGGAATGGAGGGCACCAAGGAAACATGGCCCTCTAAAGTAACAGGATCTATGCACTTAGGAGCTCACAGAGACTGAGGCAGCATTCAAGCATTCACGGGGCCTGCACAGGTCTGCATCAGATGGGGTTCTAGAAGTGAAAGAAGTGACATGTGCCCCCCCCATCCCTAGCCCAGAAGCTGTCTCCAACCCATAACCACTTGCAAATGAGAATTTAGTTTTCTCCAAGGGGGTCCCACTGGGAAAACTAACTACTCTTAAGGACAGGCTGCATGCCCAACAGAAGATGAACAACAGAAAATGTACTCATCAGAAACTTTGGAGGGTTCTTGTCTCACAATGTTGTATAAGAGCTTTTTTTTTTAATCTTTAAAAAATTTTTTAATTTAACCCTACAGGTCCTTTGGATATATTATGGTATACTGAAAACCACTGAAGCTGGAGCTGGAGGTGGAGACAAGGAGACCCTACCTATGAATTTCCACACTTTCATTATGTTCAGAATCTTCCATTACAGAAACAGTTTTAAATGACTTCCTATTTTATAGAGAAACTTAATGAAGCACAAGTAATCTCCAAAGTTCATAGAAGAGCTTTCGGTCTCCATCATTTCTGGGTGAGGTCTAGAAGGGAAGGAGCCAGCCACCTTATGAGCATCCCCTCCTTAGTTAGAGAAAGCCCATCTGGTCTATGCCCACACCGCCCTGAGCACACACCATCTAACCTGATCTTGGAGGCAAAGCAGGGTCAAGTCTGGTTAATAATTAGATGAGAAAGAAAGCCCCTCTGCTTTTCATCCTAAAGAAAGGCCTCTGCTCTGGGGGTTTCTTAACTGCTTGAGGGTACCCAGTAAGTCCGGACCTTTGTCATTCTGGGTCCTTGTTCCCTTTCCCCAAGTAAGGACACACATTGCTCTCATTTGCTTCCTTCCCCTTGGGCAATTCCTCTGCCACTACGGAGAGGTATTCCACATCTAAATAAACTGTGCAGTAAATCTGTGAACTTGCATGGAAGGTATTAAACCCATCCTTTGATGTCTGGTGTTGAGTTTAGGGAAGTGTCGGGGTAACTTTCATTGAATTCCAGGCCCTTAAAAGGCAGGTATTACTGTCCCTGCTTCCCAGATGAGGAAACAGTGTGCAAGTTAGCAAGTCATTGAGAGGTTCACGCTGACAGCCAATGTGTACACGGTGCTCATGGCAAACACTGGTCTAACGCAAAGCCACAGCCATTCATCTCAGCTTCACTCCAACTGCAAAAGACAGACAACTGTTTCCCCCTCTACTGGAAACTGAGGCACAAACCAAATCAGGTGAGGATGGCAGGTACTGTGACAAGGAGGATGTGTTCAGAAAGAAAGAAGGTGGCCCCACTCTTGGCAGAAGACGCCTGGTATATAATGTTCATTTCACAGTGTCTGTTTGCAAATGGTGCTCTGGGCGTGTCAAGGATCATAAACAGGGTGACAAAAGGTTCTGGCTTACCTGAGCCAGTGGGCGTATACCTGTTGTTCCTATATTGCTATTAACAGTATCTCAAGAGAGAAAGATGATAAATTGTATGATGACCTTAATCACAAGCTCTGATGGGGGGCCGATCAGCACAACAAAACTAACACCAGATGAATAAAAAAGTCTTTCGGGTTACGCAGCTTTCTAGGAAGGGAGGGCTGACCAGGACCCTATCTCCATTTTTCTTAGGAACTGTGTGGAAGTCTGTGCCTGGCAGCTCTTTCCTACAGCCCTGTGAAGCCCCAACACAAACTCTCACCTCCTGAGCAAGCCAGAAAGCCAGCACACCAGTCTGTTCAGTGAAAAAGCATACTGGGGGCAAGGTGAGGCATGGAGATGTTTGTACTTTCTGTTATTGCTCCTAAGTAATTGTCCTGTGCAACCCACCCCACCCCCAGCCTTCACCAGGGCAAGCTTCACTTGGGCAACAGTCACCAAACCTTTAACCCAGATACCCTGCCATGCCCCCTAACTTGGATAACTGTCACCTACCCTTGGCTTAGGCACCCATCACCCCATCTTTCGCCCCACTCTGTGGATGGGTAGATTATCCCTACCTTTCACCTGTGAGTCCTCTCATCCCACATCTCACTTGGGCAATGTCACTCCGCTCTTAACAGCCCTCACGATACATCCCTGTCTCTCTTGGGTTAGCGCCAGCCTCCTAAGCAGAACCGCCCCTGACACCCAGTCACCCGCTCCATGATGAATCTCTCCCTGTCCACTCGGCCCTCGCCTCCCCTGCCCAGGCTGTGAGGCTCCAGACAGGCTCCCTTTCCTCTCCTCTCTCTTTCCACAGTGTCCTCCCTCCAGACAAGGTTCACTAGTGCACGTCTCTGCTGATTCTCTCCACTCTCGTCAGGCTGTGCAAGACAATTATCTTTCATTTATTTGTGTCACATCCCCTCTCTGTGGCACTGATCAGCATGTTTCCCTAATCTTGTCACTATTCTAACTTATTGCTATAAAAGAACAGCTATCTATATGACTTAGTTTCTTTTAATGAAATAAAGTAAAACAAAAGGAAGGATTTGAGTCTCTTCTTTGAGTCTTAAGTCATTTCCCTGCCTTCTCTGTAGGTAGGTATTCCTTTACCTGTCAGGTTAAAGTGGTGGAATATTTGGACATTCAGTCTTAATACTTGCATTCTGAGCTATTACAAAGAAAAAAAGAGACATAAAAATGTGAGTTTTACTGTCATCAATACTAATATTAATTTTTACAGCTAAGATAATTCGGTCTTGATTCATTACAACCATATGGTACTTGTTGGACAAGCACATTACTACTTAATTAGAGGACCAAGAGCTCCCGGTGACAAGAATCTGGAAATGCTCCTCAGAGCGAACATTACATGAGACAGGACCTCTGGCTCACGGCTAGAAGGGCTAAAATCACTGCACCATTAAGCTTGGGTGGAGACGAGCATCCCTTTGGCTATTCCATCAGCTCCAGTGTGGAGGGAGGCAGACACCGCACTTACTCCTCAGTGCTGAAGTCCCCACATCTGCTTCAGATCGTCTGCACTGTCACATACAGTGATTCACATGGTATCAGTTAGGGTGGTGCTAAACACTAACAAATGAACCCACCATTTATGTGGTTCAACACAACAAGAGCTTGCAAGCAAAAGCATCATGACCACTTGCAGGTTAGTCTTGCTTGCCTGAGGGCCATGTCTTTGTGACTCCCCCTACACTACAACCTTCTCCCAGGCCCATGAAGTCCACACAGAACTCCATCGGGGAGGCCTCTCTCCTATGTGGTCTCAGGTACTCGCATAGCTAGATATATCCCGCTCACAACACTGTCTTCTACAGAGCACTTAGGGGTATCTGAAGTCGTCTGACTTCATTAGGATGTTTGCGTCACTTCTCTTTTTCTTCAAATTAAATGTCCACCTTCTTCACATTGTTCCCCACTGCATTTCTAGCACTCATCCCAACGAGCATTCAAAAGACATCTGCAGGGGAAAAGGGGGAAAAGGAGAGGAGGAGAGAAGGTCGAGGAATTTTAATGATATGGTCACCTACTCGGAACGTGACAGAAGAGGGCCCCCGTCTGAGATTTTCCACTAGAAGATCCTGCACACTTTTTCCCTAGCCAAGGTCACTCACCCAGGTCAGACACCCTAGAGAGCACATGCCTATGGCTTGCTCAAGCAGTGGCAGTGGTGTGTTGTCAGCCCTGCCCACTCCATTAGCCATCTGGCTGGAGGCAATTTATGAGAAGAGAGGTCCCAGGCTTGGTCTCTCTGGGCCAGGGCTCTCGATTCGAAAGTAAGTTCTGTTCCAACAGACCCACCTCTGACTTTAGCCAGACAGGGACAGACTTGTGACCCTATCAGGTCACCCTACCCCCAGTCAGCCTTTGGGAAAGAGGCCAACTACTTTCCCAGACCCAGGCCAACTTGCCCACTTGAGATACACCAGAGAAAAGCTGTGTGATGCAAACTTGCCCTCAATGCCAAGGACATCTCTCCCTGCCAGATAGGATTATCCAGGACACAGAGAGTACCCAGCCTTTCTCCCTGTCCCCAAGCTGGAGCTGGTGTCACTCTGGCTAGAAAGAGTCCAGCAAACACTCCCTGGAAGTCCCCGCAGGCCTGGCAAGCAATGCCAGCTTTCTCTATGCCACACTGCCCACCTGCATCCGAGTCACCTGTTCTAGCCCCCAGACCTCGGATGGTATACCAAGTCCCTCATCTCCCTTTCCACTGGATATGGGAAGAGAGAAAGCCAAAAGCAGGCAGAGTGGAACTCAAGTCTGCCTCCATTATCCATAGCTAGTAGGCTTCTCAGACACACTTGGCACCCCTGGGGAATAGGAGGCAGGAGTCTTCTATCTCAACCCCCTAGCTCTCCAAGCAGAACATGATGTCTTTAAATGGTGACTCATGTTTGCAGTGAAAACTGACTAATTATTTTGATCTTCTTGAAGTCACTTGCCTCATTAGTGGATACTCTCCATCCTGGGCCAAGACCCAGCACTGAAGCAAGCTTGGCTTACTCAACGGAACATGAGGCGGGGCAGCCAGACCTGTCCTCTCTCTAAGTTGTGCCTCAGTTCCAAGCTCTCTATCTAAAGGGAGTGTTTCTCCCTTGGGGCTTGTCCCCATATTAAGACCATACCCTTTTCCCCAGAGCCCTTTTTCTGAAGCCATATTAAGAAGGATGAGACTGAGAAAAAAATTCCAGATCCAAAAATGCAAAGAATTCTGAAATGTTTCAGCCTTGCACAGAAAAAAGTCATGGCAGAATCACAGACCTAACCACCAATCACAGCTGGGCCGGGGGTTTTCATCTCCTAAGCATCTACTCAACATAATGCAGAGTGCTTGAGATAAAGGGCTAAGAAAGCAGGCCCCAAATTTACAAACACCTGGATGGGAGACTTCCTGCACCCTCCCTCCCTCCTGTATTCCTCTGATCTCTCTCCCTGGTCCTAGGGACTCACACACATGAAGGAACATGAACTAGTGACTGTTTCCTCACTCCCCTTCTTCCAACAGAATGGGCAGTGGTCAATAGGTAAAGCCAGGAAACGGTGCCTGGATCCATATAAGCTACTGCACTGGCGGAGACTTCAGGCAAAGGCAAGGAACCAAGAGACCAACTCGGAAGAGGTCTCAGGGCACAATCCAAGAGAGGGTGGTCCAAACAGAGGCCCAATTCCTCCAGAATCAATATGTTAGTAATCACATGGTATGATCTAACTTGAACACTCCACGCCACAGGCACATGCTCCCATTTCTTGGTATTTTCACAACACTAAGAGAATGGCCAATAAGGAAACGTGTACCATGTCTGTAAGCTCAGCATACAGAGCAGACAGCAAATACTTAGACTTCCCAAAGTGACATCTGTGGAAATAAAAACAAAACAAGGTAACTCACAGGTCACAACCCTGGGCCTTCACTTCAGAGAGGAAAACCTTGGCTTACACGTGTGCTAACCACAGCTCAAAGGAATTGTGCTGCTGCCTCCACAGGCCCCCGGGAGTCTCGAGCTGCTAGTTTCCAAGGCAGCATCCTAATTCCTTAAGCACCTCAAACCTGAACTCCCACCAAGGTGGGACAAGCCAGAGTGTTAAAAACAGAAGCTGGGCCCAAGCCACCCTTCCCCCAAAACAAAGGACACACTCTGACTCAGCAAGGCCTAAGCACTCTGCTCTCCAGGAAGCTTACACACCACCAGGGGTTGGGGGGCGGGTGTGGGAGACTTCCTGGCTGGGCAAATCTACTTTTCTATTGATCTAGAGACAAGAATTTCCTATTGATTTAGAACCAACCAATTGATATGCCTTCCTACTGCCATGAGTATGGAGTTCTCAGGGGACCAGAGGGGAATGCATCCCCACCCTCTCCAATACCAACACCCTGGTATAAAGCATCATTACTGTGCATTCCAAGTTCTGACAGGGCTCCATCCTCTAATAGGACTGAAGGGGGCAGATAATAGCAGTCGTGACACAATCAGACTCCAATAGTGACACCAGCAGTATGAAGCAAAAGCCAGATGCATTCCAAGGATGTTGACTACCTAGACTGAATTTGTATGTGTCGTCTTTTGCCTACTTCCTGAATTTGTTCATAGGCCATTACATACCAACAAGCATTTTTTCTTGCTAATGGCACCAGTTAAAGATTAGGCTGAAAGATCTGCATATAGGGCTCTGCAAAAGACAGCCTTGCAAGAACTCTAAGCTCCAGGAAAGCCAAGTGATTCAAGCCATAACAGACATTAATCATCAGCTTACAGAGGAGAAACGTGTACTCTGCTTTATATATGAATTTCCAACCATCTTTCATCTCTTCTAACTCATCCTTCAGACAGCAAAGCCTCCAAGACACAGTTCTGCTTGTTTTACTGTTACAATTAGCACTCTCCGTCACAGCACACAGGATGAAGTAATACACAGGGCTCTAGATGACCTGACCTCTACCCTCCTCTAAGCTGTGCGTCCTTCCAGTCCCCCTGCAATACACACATGTGCCCCTTCAACCACAAGATCACTTGCAGTTTCTGAACTATTCCTATGGGAGCTTTGTTTCCAAAGCCACAAAGTAGCTTATCTGGTCTGTCCACTGAACGTAATAATAATCAGCTAAATCACACATACACACACAAACATACACACGTTACAAATATCAGTTCATTTGCAATAAAGAGCAGAACCTGGGAGAAGAGAACACTGAGTAAGTTTTCCACGTTTCAAGGCTTTTTTTCCTCAAGAACAGGTAGCATCCATCACTATAGGAAAAGGCTGAAACTATACAGAAACCTGCAAAATCAACAAATAAAATCTGGGGCAGCTGAAAAATAAGAGGTATAACAAAGAGCAGAGAGAAAGGGAGCTCAGAGTCTGCGCATAATCAGCATCCACATTTCTGGCTGACTCCTGAACTACATACAAAGGCATGAGGCACACTCCAAGCGACACAGCTTAAGTTTAGCAGAATTCTGGGCTGGGAAGAGGGCTCAGCTGGTAAAGGCCTTTGCCACTAAGCCTGACAACCTGAGTTTGGTCCTCAGAACCTGTAAGGTAGAAGGAGAGAACCTCGACTCTCACACGTGGTCCCCTGACCTCCACTCTTATGTACTGGCATTTGTGTGAACATGCACACACTCCCCCCCCCCACACACACTAAATAATTAAATAGAATACAATGTTTTTTTAAAGTTTGAAGCTTCTGCTGACTGTGAGGTACACAGATTTGGGGTTTCAGTTCAGTGAAATTAGATGTCTGTGAAAGTAAAAACAAACCACACTTCAGAGGAATGAAACATAATTCATAAACTCTACTATGTATCAATGACAATGCTCATAATATAATCCAAAAGCATACACGTAAGAGATGGCATAATAGAGAGCAAGCCTGGGATGACTCAGGTGTGGAATTAGCAGAGAGGATCTGTCATCCACACCTTTGTACATGAAGCAGCAGCTTCTGGGGTCCCCTCACCCTCTCACGGGCTCCTTCTCACTCATCTCATCTCAGCATTGGCTCCCCAGGAAACCTTCCCGTTCCCCTTCACTGTTGCTTATCACTCAGGAACTTCCTGTTTAATGCCTTGTTAACTTCCTACCTCTTCGGTTTTCTTAAGGGCAGGGGTGGATGAGTTTTATTCCTAACGTCAATACACAACACAGGGCTAATGGGAAATGTTGACTGAAGGAAAGAAGCAGTGTGTAATGCTATCCAGAGCTGGAGTATCACTGCCTCAGTTAGTGCCTTTGTACTGTTCTCACAGTTGGAAATGCACAGGTCCTCACTGTGACAAAGAGGATGCAGAGACCTGCTCACAACCTACCTGTTCTCAAAATCGGAAATCTACTGACCTCATCTCTACACTACTGATCTCTTCTATACACCCCTGTTCCCAGGATAAATCGGACTCTATCATCAGCTCCTAACGCCTACTGACCCTCCCCATAGACTAGTAAATGTTAGATAACTTTCACTGGTTACTGTCTTGGGCCCAATGCTCTTAATATTTAACAATACTAAGTCATTTCATTTTCCTCACAACCCTGAGGAAGGTGTTATTATTACCGTCACTTTACATATGAAAAGCTAAGACTAGGGCTGGCATGTAGTTCAGTGGTATGGTGCTTGCATGAACAAGGCCCTGGGTTTAATCTCCAGTACTGCCCCCATCACACATGGAGGCTGTTGGGAGGGTTATTCTCAAGATGGGTAAATGGTATACTCCTATGCCTATCATACCAGGAGGAAGAGGAAGAAGAGGAGAAGGAAGGGAAGAAGAGAAGGAGAAAAGATAAAGAGCTAAGAGCAGCCTTTCTCCCCTTTCCTTTTTAACCCGCCCTAAGTGTGTCACTTCTAACCTAAACAACATATCGAACACCAGAAGCCACATGAAGAATTGGCCAGCCACCTAAAGATAAGCTGAGCACACACTGCCTGCTCATTCTGTTTCTCTCACCTGCAGAGAGTGCAAGTGAGTACCCCAAAGACTGACACCCCCACCCCGCTCTTAAATGGGATAAGGAAGGGACAGGCTACAGAAAGGCTGGTAAACGTGCCACAGAGACTCATCACTAAACAGTGCAAAATGTGTGCTGGCCTTGCAGTCAGAGTGCCTATGTGGCATATTTCCCTGAGGTGGGGTCTCTAAGGAATCACTGGAGGGGCTGGAGAGGTGGCTCAGTGGTTAAGAGCACAGGCTGCTCTTCAGAGCACAGGAGTTGAAGTCCCAGAACCCACATAGCAGCTCACAACAGTCTGTGATTTCAGTCCAAGAGAATCTGACACCCTCTTCTGGCCTCCTTGGGCACCAGGAACTCATGTGATGCACAGGCATACATGCAGCAAAACATCTACACATATCAAATAATAAAGTAATAAAAATATTTTTTTTAAATCACTGAAGCACTGATGGGATTGGTGGGCAAGACACTTCCTTTAAGCTTCATCCTGAGGACAGCTTGTTGCTTGCTTGGTTGGTTGGTTGGTTGGTTGGTTGGTTGGTTGGTTGGTTGGTTGGTTGGTTAATTTGATACATGGTCTAATGAGGCATAGGCTGGTCTCTAACTCTCTCTCCCCCATCCCTCCCGCCCCCACCTCTAGCCAAGGATGAACTTGATCCTGTAGCCTTCCAGCTTTTATCCCCTGAGTACAGGTGTACAGGAATACACCATCATTCCAGGTTTATGCAGTACTGAGCTGGAACCTGGAGCCTTGTGCATAATAGTCAAGTACTCTACAAACTGAGAGGCATCCCCAGGCCCCCGGCCATGCTCTATCAAAAGTTATTCCTTCAATGGTCATGTATCCTCTGCGAAGAGGCCAATTCCATTCAGTTTTCTTGCTCTCTGAGCTCTTATTCTGGTCCTCATTTTCTTGTACCGTTCTTTCTGAATCTAAGAGTCAACAATGAACTTAAATATCGCCTGCCAAGATAAAAGACAGGAGACCCAGAAGTCCTCCTAAGTGTAATTCACCCATCACCAACAAAAAGCACCACTTTATCAGACCTCTGTGTAATGAGGACACTATGCACTGGAACTCTTTTAAGTACTTGAACTTTAGGTGCAAACACACACACACACACACACACACCACTCTGAGTCTGTCCAGAAGTTATTCAAAAGGTAACACTCACCGAACTTATACTTTTTCATTTAAATAGAGAAAGGATCATTGAAAGTGTTTTAGTACCTTACTAAAGCCAGGTGATGTCCATCCTGTTGCCAAGGTATCAAGTTTAGTGACGTCCCCAACATCTCAGAGCAAGGCAGTTGCTCAAATTCTAAGTCCCCTTCCTCTTAATTGCTCCTATCACTGAGCTGTCAATGTTAACACTTAATGGGCTCTGGCTGCTTCAAAGCAGAGCTTCCAGAGAAGGCAAAGCAAGGCTAATTCTGTCTGAGAGCAAACTGGAGGACTCTCCTCAGCAGCCACCTGAAGAATGCTGGGCTTCATTAAAGCAGTGTCTTGTCAGACTCTTGCCCATTTTTCACTGTTTGATTAGAAGCTAAGGCTTTCCTGGGGTTTATTTGTGCTGGCAGGAAGCACAAGTGACTGTTTGAATCACTCACTAGTAATCCAAGGCTCCAGAGAGTCAATCCGTGTTTATCTCCCCCAATTCCATAAATCATAGCACTCTATTAAAACGCTATCATGTGCATAATTAGCAATGTTCATGTTCTTATTAGAACTAAAATGATTTCCTCAAATCATTAATTGCTTGTTGAAATGATAAAGGCATTGCCTTACAATACAGTGTACAAATCAGAAAATGTTCGAGGGAGGCCTGGAAGACACACCTCTGTGCTTCCCGCCCCTTCCCAGGTGTGATCATTACGACGACCACCACTGCCTGTGAGCCCTTACACTGTGTGTGCACCATCCATGTCACCACGCTTACCCCTCGTCTTAAGAGGCTGGTGTTAACTCCCTATCTCTAAGGAGGAAAGCGAGGATAAAAAGATAACTTGGTCAGGATGACACAATTGCATGGTAGGGCTTAAGGCGGAACCCAAGGTTTGTCTGACTCCTGAGTCTAAATTTAACCATCCCTCAATTCTTGCTGGATCTTTTCTGTGACTTCCCTCTGATAACACAGACAGTTGGGTTTTGTTGTTTATTTGTTTTACATTCCATAAAGCCAAGGTCATGGCAGCAGATAACAAAACAAAGATAGCTGAACAGAGTGTCACGTGGGGTAGCATACAAAGAGCTAAGGACAGTGAAGATTCCTGATTAATCTATAATTAGCTCTAGCATTTAAATTAGTGGACCTCAGAGATCTTCCCAGTTCATCTCTTTCTTGCTCTTGTTCTCCTTCTTGTTCTTCTCCTCCTCCCCCTCTCCTCCTCCTCTTCTTTTTAAGACAGGGTATCATTCATTACATAGCTTCAGTTGGACAGTAACTCACTATGGAGACCAGGCCAGCCTCAAACTCAGATATCCACCTGCTCCTACCTCCCAAGCCCAGGGATTAAAGGCATTCAGCATCACAGCAGGCCATCTCTTTCATTTTACAAGTAAGGGCTATCTAGCCAATCAAAGATAAGGGGTTAGCCTTAGGTAACAAAGTCAGACCTCTGGGTTTCCAGCTATTGCTTACCCATAAAAAAGTGTCCAAAGAAAGTAGCCAGGATTACTATTGTTTTGGCAATCACAAAACAGTTTTACCAAAGAACTAACTGGATGATGAAGCAGAAGACCCACTGAACCTCTGTGGAGGAAGCAGGGTCTTTCAAGCACGTAGGGCTGAGAAGAGCAAGAGGCATGTCCCAGGGATAGACTGAAAACCAAGCAGCATGATGGAAGTCAGTATGGCAGCAGACAATCTGCTTTTCCAATTACTCAGCCAAACACAGAGAGAAAGATGTTGTTCTTGATATCCACCACAGTTGGTAGATGTCACTTCACTTCGGTCTACTCTTGGACTAAGGTGGCGCCAGTTATGTTCGAGACCAGCCATAAATAGCCTGTGCTTGCACTGGGGCTGTGACCCTGACAAGCCATCATCACCACCAGGGTATCCTGAGGCCAAGCGAAGTACACAGCCAGCAGAGTCCTCGCAAAATAATCTAACTCCAAACCATGGGGAGGAGAGCTAGCCCCAGCCACGGTAAACACGTTCAACGAATTCTCCTTGCACCTGACCAGGTTTGAAAATATTTCTGGGCCCCATCTTCTCTGTGAACCTTCACCACAAACTAAAAGCCATTTTCTTTCCTGCCTGGAAAACAGAAAGGGGCTACATCTGATGTGAGGTGTCCCATCAGGGAGTGATTAGGAGAGGAACATGACTATTTCTAGGCTGTCAACAATGGTGCCAATGCAGCACGACAATAAAGGAGCACTGGATGTGGAGTGCAGCCCACCCAAGCCATCTGCTTCTTGTACATGCCATGACACCTTTGATTCCTTTCTCTAAAGAGATCCTCCACCGACCTGCCACACAGGCCTGCCGTTGGCTTATGAGGAAATTGACTGTCAGTTTTAAAGATTATATCAATTTGAGCCAGCCTGTTTTTAAACTGGGAAGACATATCCATAAGTCTTCCATGTGTAGGAGCTTATGGCTGGCACCAACTGCTCTACTTCACAGAGATCTTCAAGAAGGTATGGCGCCGGGTGGTGGTGGCACACACCTTTAATCCCAGCACTCAGGAGGCAGAGCTAGGCATATCTCTGTGAGTTCGAGGCCAGCCTGGTCTACAAAGCAAGATCTAGGACAGGCTACACACAGGACAAAGCTACACAGAGAAACCGTCTCGAAAAATCAGAAAAAAAAAAAAAGAAGAAGAAGGCCATGGCTTTGTATTGGCGTCCATGAAGTAGGCCACATGAGCACAAGGACCATGACCTTTCACCCCAGCAGAGGTCCTGTTCACTACACACTCATCCACACTGAGGACAAAGGTGCATGGCTAATGACAGCTGCCCTCTGGGAAGCCCCTCCGACAGCAGGTAGCGTGCTAAGAGTTCTCTGTGTGCTAGCTCTAACTTCACTGCAAGGAAGGCAGGTCCTCCTCAGACTTCGGTCACCCACTAATGGAGAATAGGTAGGGCCACCCCTGCTTTACAGCGTCTCCAGAACTCCATACAGAGAGAGCAGCTCTTGCTTTATTTACTCCCGTGGATGTCCGCTGTGCAGGTTAGGAAAGGTGCCTCAGAGCTGGCTCCTCCCCTTTTACTGTTTTGTTTGGATTTTTTTTTTTTTTTTTTTTTTTGCAGATAATAAGAAACGATGGGTCATTTCCCTCTGTAATGGCCTGCTTCCAGCCTCTTTATGGAAAGCAAAGTGGGCAAGGCCCATTTCCCAATAGAGGCAAAAATCAGCATCTTCATCCAGTTTGAACCGAAAGGTGAACCACCACTGCCCATGCTTGCTGGGACTCGGTGGAGAGAGCAGAGAGGTCTACCATAGAAAGTGGTGGGGATATCTCGTAATGAGCATGACCAACTGGTGTGGCAGCACACACTTTTAATCAGAGCACTAAGGAGGAAGAGGCAGGCAGATCTGAGTTTGAAGCCAGCCTGGTCAACACAGCAAGTTCAAGGCTGGCCAGGGCTCCACAATGAGACCCTGTCTCAAAAAACAAAGAACAAAAAGCACAACCACCTCTCTTCTGTTTAGGTATTTGCTGAATATTGTTCTTTGTGAGGTCGAGCCCTGAAAAAGGGGATGTAGAGATTTGCAACCAAAATTAAACTCCTCAACCCTAACACTAACAGCAAACCTACAAAATAGACATTTTTATACTGATTTCACAGATGAGAAAACTGTGGCTTTCTTGTTTAAAAAAAAAAAAAAAAAACAACTGAACTCAATGACCTCACAATCTGGTTGGCAATAAAATTAGAACATACCAAACAAACTGAGAAAAGCTGGGTATCAAAGCTCTCGGCAGAGGCTGCAAATGGTCTTGGAGGTTGGGTATATTAATTGAGCACTTCTTCATTTAATAATCAACAACACAAAACATAAGTTCCAAGTTCCTGCTCTCAGCTACCCAGGAGGTAAATGGCTCACAAAGTCATACACCGTTTGCAGCTCCTTTCTCTGCTGCTGTTAGTGCTCAGAAGCCGAACCACTAGACACCAGAGAGAGCCCTTTGTTTTCCAAACAGCATTCTTACACATCCTTCTACAGGGCAAGCAATGTCCCAGAAAAGTGCCAGTGACTTTTACAAAGGAAAAAAGTAGGCTATAATCTCCATCATTTTTCATGGTTTGAGGCTCCAATTCCCTGTGGGTTCATTTGCCTTGCTGGAGCATTTATCTTTGCTGCCAGGCAGTTCCATGGCAGAATCTGGACTGCATACAGAGGCATAGAAACACTGGTTCCTCAAGACAGCCCTGAACAAAATGATGAAGCAGGCCAATGAAACTGATCTTCAATGCCTTTATACAGCTCTGTACACCCCTGACCCATATCCCCGATCTTTGCAACCCTTCTCTGACATCTGTCTGCAGCCCAGCAGGGTTGAGTGAGTAGCCTACAGAGTTCTGCATCTTATTTACTTCCAAAGGCCCTTTTCGAAGACCATCATATCAGCAATGCAATTCACAAGATGCTGCCAGACAACTAAACCATGGAAGATGATGACCTGCCCTGTCCCTGTATTTACCAAAGATAGATGGCCACCAAGAGAGCACCCCATCAGTATAGGCAGAGCTACCACACCAAGTCAACAGGAAAACACATTCTCAGCTGGAAGCAAAGAAACCTGACATTGCGTTACTCTTTCCAGCCTTATCTGGAATAAATAGGCAATTTCCACTTAGGTAGCTTGAAATATTAAAGAGTTCTCTAGCCACCATTCTGCCCTTTATGAGACACTGGGGTGTGGGAACTCCGGGTTGGAAATTATTATAATGATGCATAGTATGTTTCCTCTCGGAGGTATTTGTACTTTCTTAAAATTCAAAATATTCTTCAAGACTCCAAGTATTAAATCTCAATAATTATATCCCAGAAAGAAAAATTGTACTTAGGGAACAGGAAAGACTTTGGCTATTCCTCCCTGAAACCCATTCTGCCTAATATCAGAGCCACTGTGAGGATACATGAGGGTGGATGGCTGGTCTACTTAAAGAAAACAATCCTGAATCATGCTAGCATGTTCATTCATCTGATGGGCATTTGCTATATGCTAAGTAAGCACTGTGATTAGCAAATAAACCATGTTCTGTGCTTCCTGGAAAATTAGGGGTAGGGTATGTTTCCCCATACTTAAAAGAAAAGCAAAATGTATCACCCCTGATAATTTGCCGCTGGAGAAGCACACCTGAGACTTGCCAACACATTAGAGCCAAAGTATGCCCAGCAGAAATTGAGGAATAATAATGTGGAACGGATAGGCTCTACCAGAGAACTTACTACCATTGTTTAGTTAAAATGACAGTGTCCAACTGCCTTCTAAATATCTCTGTCTATACCCACAGGCAAAAGCTACTCTTGGCCTAATCATAAAAGCTTCTCTTTGCAGTGAACTACAGTGAGTTGTAGAGTAACATGGCTGTTCAAGATACTGAGGATAAGCACCAGTTGAGTGTTCAGTCCTAAATAAAACATTTATACTAAGACATCTCAAGCTCAGGGAACATTTGGGAAGAAGGGTCAGAAGGAACATAAAAATCAGAAGACGGAGAAAGGCTGGGAAATGCCATCTTCTGGGCATGACACAGCCATTGCAATCTTGAACTCATAGCAACTAGAGTCACCTGAACTGGGCCTGAACAAGACTGACCCTGTCAATCATCAGACAGGGATGGGGGAGCTCATGGTACCCTACCCCTCCTCACCAAATTACTGGCTACAGACAGATTCAGGGAAATAGGGAGTCAAGATCTCCTGTTGTATACCCACTGGGGAGCCCACCAGATTCCAAAGAACAGTTCCAAACCCATGGTCATACAGATGGCCCTGGTTAAACTCAAGAGGTCACAAAACCAAAGACATGAATGTAAGAAAGGGATTTCTAAAGAGGAGAGGTGGTTGACAGAGGTGCTGATGTTTCAAATGTATTTTATACATGTATGTAAATATCTAAGAACAAATTTAATAAAATGGAAAAAATAAAGAATTCTTATACTGGAGTGATATAATTGTTTTTAAAATCAAATTACAGTGACTTCTGCAGTTCATCTGATAAACTAAAAAGTCACTGAAATTTTATACTTAAAGTAAGTAAGTTTCGTTGTATATATATTATACATTCAATACCAATTAAGTGAATTACTACAAAATGTATTATACTACACATAAACACATGATAAAATAAAGAGATCCACTCTTTCAATACGAATGTTAAAAAAAAAGTGTAGGGCAGGAAGTCGGTAGTTTCTTAAACTTAAGATCCCTGCAAATCAGTCTAGAAAAGAAGCAATGGAAAGAAAGGGCCAGCAGCGAGACGGCTCAGCAGGTAAGGCACTTGCCACATAACCAAGAGCACCTGGGTTCAGATCCTCAGCACCCACATGAGGCTAGCATGGCTGCACACACCTGTGACCCCACACTGGAGAGTAGGAACAGCACAGAAGGGGGAGCCCACTGGGGCTCGCTAGCTGCCAGCTGAGCCAAGGAGGGAAAACAGAGGTAAGTTCTTGGTTCAGGGAGGGAATGAAGTGAGGACACCCAACATCCCCCATGGCCCCTGCAGACATACATGTGTACATACATACATACATATCACACACACACACACACACACACACACACAATTAAAAAGAAAATAGCAGGAAATACTAAAAAAAAGAAATTGCTCTTATGCACATAATATATACTAAAGGAAAAAAGATTTGTGGAATAAATGAACAGCACAGACTTATTTGATTTATGTAAAATAATTCCAAAGGACAAAGCAATTTATCAGCCATAACCTGTTGGCTTTTTCCAGTTGTTTGGGTTTTTTTTAGTGTTGTTGTTTTGTCCCCCATGAGACATAAACGTCAAATAGGTCTGAAAGGTTCACTGCAAAAAGAAGAAGGAAGAAGAGGAAAGAAAAAGAAAGAATAAAAAACAAAAAGAACTAGCGTTGTCCATAGTTGTTACTCTCCTGGGTAACTAAGAACCACCATGTAAACAAATCTGTGTGTGTCTCTCAGAGCATCTCCAGAACAGTTTAACTGAGGTGGGGAAATTCACCCTGAAGGTAGGCAGGGCCTTCCATGGGCTGAGGTACTGGACAGTACAAGAAAGAGAAAGTAAGTCAAACGTCAGCATTTCCTCCTCTGCTTCCTGACCACAGCTGTGGTGTAAATGGAACTTCACACTCCTGTGGCCCTGCCTCCCTGGCTAGGCCTGCTCTACCACAAAGGACTGACCCTTCAAACTGAGCCCAGATCAGCCCCTCCCTCTTCTTTTAAGTCCTCATCCAGCACTTGTCACAGCAACAAGAAGAACATCATACATCTTTCTTACTCTCATTTCTCCTCCCTAGCGAACTTCTTTTAACCCCTTAGCTATATCTTTCGGTATTTAATTCCATATTTACAATAATATGGCTCCTGGTGTTTTTTTCACTTCTTCCCCTTTATTTAAGGTGAGAATTGAAATTTACTGCCCCATTGCTTCCCCATCCTCCCCCAGGTTATAGCATGTGTACGTCATGCCAATGTATTTTCGTGTTTTCATTGTCACGGCTGGAGAGAATCTCTTTTCACAGATTCTGTTTGTCTCTCCCCTATGCTGGAGCTGAACTTCCTGAACTCAGTGTTGCCCTTGCCTTGACCTCTCCTCACAGTTACTTCCTCAAAATAACTCCCTATTTGTTGCAGACTTGTAACAATCTGAAAATGCTTTTGTTCTACTTTCTTGATGGAGTGATAGTTCAGTTGGGTATAAAATTCTCAACTAGAGATCATTTTCTTCCGGAGTTTTTAGGACATTGCTCCATGGTTTTCTAGCCTCCCATGTTCCTGTTAAATCTAGCTGATTGCTAATCTCTTGCAATACAGGTTTCTTATTTTTAGACACTACGGTTACAGTTGTCCCTATTTTCCTGAAACTCTGTGATTACATACCATCAATGTTGGCATGTTCATCTGCATGAACACACAGGGAGCCCTTCAACAAGAAAATACATGTCTTTCTGCTCCAGATGGTCACTAGCATTTCTCCCCTCTGCTTTTTCATTTATCCCTTTCTGGAATTCCTAGCATTCAAATGTAAGACGTCTCACTCTGATTGTCTACCTGTGTTTGTTCTTCTAGTTTCCATCTCTAATTTTGGGTTGCTCTTTCCTAGAGAGTCTTAAGTTTTGATTTATAACTATTCATAGCCCTCAGTGATAGTATTTTTTTATTTTCAAAAATTCCTCATTTTCTGAATGTTTCTTCTATACAGAAATTACCTCCCATTTCTATCTTTCTAAAGATGGGGTTAAAGGAGCTATCTATTTCCTTTTCCTGTGTGTTTGTTTCTTCCCTAAGATTCTGCTTTAAATAAATATTTGACTTTGGTTTCTAATTTCATTTTAAAGGCTTTCTCAGATATTTAATGATCTTTGTATTTAGAGTGAAATAACAAAGGCTTAGGACAATATTCTGAACGGCAGATGGGACTCCCTTCCTAGGCTTCACTGTGGATGGCTTTGCTGGGTAGACATTTCTGTACCTCTGAGGCTTCCTTCTGCAGGCTGAGTGAGCTTCTCTAGTCAAAGAGGAGTTCAAACCTTCTCCCTGAAGGTTAGAAGTTGGTATTCTGTCACATGGAAAACAGCTAGAAAAAGCACCTCTGTTGAACTCTACTCATATCCTGCCCAGTCCAGAGAGCTTCTGCCTTATGCTCACTGGAGAATAGCCTTCCAGTATCCAGCTAATGTAAAGAAAGAAACTGTGAAGATAAATCTACATGAGTCTATTTAATGGGTAATACAGATTTATTAAGATATAAATTAAGGAAATATACTCACAAATACAGAACAAAGTAAACAGCTGAAGTCATACTCTATTCTGACTGGAAGCAAATCTACCTGGCTGTCCAATCATGTCAGGAAGCAGGAAAAAAGGGAACACATGACCCATTTCCCTTTCCTTTTAAGAGGTCATGTAGGAAGGCAAGAAACACTGCCTCCTTCGGGCTGTATAGCCCAAGGTCATGGACAAAACAAATATTACTATATTTCCCCTTTTGTCTAAATAAGAAGGTTCTAAACCTAATGCAAACTATAAACAAAACTGGAACTAAAACCAACAAGAACAATATCAAACAAGAAACACATGCTAAATGTCCAGAAATGTCCAGACCATAAATAAATGGCAAATTACCGAGATCACTCCAATACATGTCCTATCCTGAAGAATCTAACTCTAGTACCTAATATGTTCTTAGCTAAGATATGAGAGGATTGTACCTGTAACTATCTAGTTTTCAACCCCATCAAAGACCTGAGAAGGAAAATAATATTACCTGAGAAAACAGGAAGTGCAAACAAGCAACTTCCAAAAAATTGCAAGAATTGACAGAGACAGCTGGCAACCTGGACAGTCACCTAATGTTTCTCAGCACCATTGGGGCATCCATTTTTGGCTACAGGACTAGAATATCTGACAAACCATTTTCAGAAGCAGGAATTTTGATAGACCATCTTACTCTCTCTTAGCAAGGTTCAGCAGTCACTTTTCCTTGCGTCCTGCTCATCCAGAATGGACAGTGTGCATACTGTCAGTAGTCGAGGCAAAGGCAGTTCTTTGCCCACCCACCACTTTTTTTGCCAAGAAGAAAACAAACTTCCATACTGAGTGTCTTTGAAGTCCAACAATCTCTCAGGAGTATATCAGTGTTGCCAGGAGCAATCATGTCTCACATCAACAGAATTCTAAGTTATCAAAACATTTAAATGCCATATTCTCTAGGTCTATGAAGTGTTTGAAGATTATCTATACATCTGACATGTGTTTCTGTAAATATGGAAAACTTAATTAACATAACTATAAATATGATAAGCATGGGTGACTATTAATCTCTAAGTCTTATCTACCTGGATAACCTAAGGACTAAGGTTTCACATTAACAAGGTAAACAATCTGTAAACAGATGTACAGTATAAGGACAATGACCTTAAAATTGTGATAATATATAAAATATCTTAAATGGAGGTAGAAATGTATAGTGCAATATGACAACAATATCCTTATGTATCAATATACAAAATATCCTAAACAGAGGTAGAACATACAGACAGTATGCGTGACCCCTCTCCCTTTCCTTTTAAGAGGTCACATACAAAAGGCAAGAAGCACTGCCTCCTTCGAGCCCAAGGACATGGGGGGATCAAATACCACTACAAGGAACTGGCTGCAGAAAAAGGTGTGTGTCGGGGGATGAGTATCTAGTGTCTAATTATTTCTTACACCAATTCTCCAAATTTTAGCCCCATTTTTAACCACCATTTTGAAAACCACCTGATGACACTAATCCCCAAATTTGGAGAAGTGATGAGTTACATTTTAAACATTTGAATTTCCTCCTTTGCAGCTTAGGATTCAGTTAACTTACATATGGCATAGTCAGTTACTACTTTTCCATCAACTCTTCAGCTCTCAAAACACTGTTGCTATCTTTCTCTACTGCTACTGCATGCAAAAGGAGAATCTCCCTGGTGAATTCAAGATTCAGCTCTAACCTTAACTTGTGATCATGGCCAAGGAAGGCATTGTTGTGGAGTAAAATGGACACACACATCAATTTCAATGAGGCACTGGAGACCAACCTCCTCTACACAGCCTGGCCTCTGGACTTCCTGTACACATGAGTCCACGTAGAAAAACTGAGTGCTAAAAACCAAACTGACTTAACTGAATTCAGTCAAAACAAAACACTGGAAGAGTAGTAGTCATCTTCTGTGAAATCCACAGAACACAGTGGTTACAGTTGTTTGGTTGTTAGATATCATCACAAAAAAATTTCAGGCAAAATATGTTATCAACAAATATTTGAGGGATTACCAAAATGCCCTCAGTGAGAGAGCATGCTTGGCACCAGATCTGAATCCAATCTCAGACCCACATAGTGGAAAGAGAGAAGCAACTTCCAAGTTGTCCTCCAAACTCCATACATGCCAAGGCATACGTGCCCACACACTCACCTATACTCATACAAATAGATATATAAGCAAAATGTAATAAAATTATAAATGAATACTTCAGATACTAAAAAGTGAATACCAGGTGAAAAAGTGAACAAGTAGAAACCAAGCCCTGCAGAAAATGTGTGTGTGGAGTGTGTGTGTGTGCACATGTGCACATGTGTGTGTGCTGCTAATGTGTTCTTTGCCTTGCATTTTTGTCTTTGTGGTTTAATCATTTTTTAAAGATTTATTTACCATCATTCTAGTATGGTTTTGTAAAAGACCATTAAATATGAAATATTTATCTGCATTTCTTAAGTACTGAGACTAATTTTTTTCTGATTTCCAAATCATGTTATTATATGTTTACAAAATACACCATACATTTAGAACAAAAGATAAAACATTTTTACAGTTTAATAAATAATGATGGAACAAAGTCTCAATCCAAGGACACCCAGATCTAGCAATATATTATTGCCCATCTCTGTGTGCCCTTGCCCATGACAACCCACTCATCCTTCCAGCCAATGCCAACGCCCTTTCCAATAATCATCTGGGGATACACTTAGGATCTGGGACGTCCTACATGTTATGCAAGCACACCACCACTGAGCTGTAGCCCTAGTCGTTTTTATTTCTTACTTTATTTATTTGCTTTTTAAATTTTTTTATTTTTTACCTTGGGGTTATAGCTCTCACTAAGTGGCTTAGGCTAACTTTGAACTCACTCTGTAGCCCAAGAAGTCCTTGAACTTGCAATGTTCCTACCTCTATCTCCTAAACAGCTAGGACACAGGCCTGTGCTCTATCAATTTCTGACTTCAGAGTTCTACCTGTTTTCACATGATATAAAGGAATCCTCCTGGACATACGCTTTTGTCTTCGTTCACTTATCTGTATGTTAGTCAGAATTATTAATGCTACATGTAAGCTTTTAGAATTTTCCATGCTAAAGAAAACACTTTACAACATTAATGATAAAAATGAAAGGTCTGAGAAGCTATAGAGGATATGTGTGAAAAAAAGAGAAAAATAATTTGCTCAGTTTGAGAGAAAATTCTATTTCCAATTTTTCTCTCTTAAGTGCGAAACATAATTTCACATTTCAAAGCATGAGAAAAGTGCCCCCAAAATGGCTTTCCAGAGAAGTCTGGCTCATTCCCCCACCAAGGCTTGTCCACACCCCCTAAACATCATCTTCCCATCCTTGCTAGGAAGGAGACAGCACATGCTGGCTCCAGTTGATAACCCTCCCAAAGTGGCCATATTCCTCTCCCAGCATTCACATAGAGCACTCTTCAGTGAGCCAGAGCCCCACAACATCAGTCTCCTCAGAGGATTAACTCATTCTATGAGAAAATTAGATTGAGGTCAGAAACTCCTCAACAAACAATCTAGTCCTTCTAGACAGTTCTATAAACACCAAAGATCAATGAGAAGAAAAAAAAAGAATGGTCATAAAAACTCATTGAGTGGGGACTAGGAAGACAGCACATTCAGTGAAGTGCTTGCCCCACAAACACGAAGGCCTGAGATCAATACCCAGCACCCATGGAGAAACCGGCAGAGAAGCACTAGCCTGTAACCCCGGTGCTGGGGAGAAAGACAGGTGGACTTCTGGGAATCGCTGCTTGCCAATGTTACTGCCTTTGGAAGCTCCTGGACCATGAGAGAGCCTGTCTCAAAAAATAGGTAGATGGCACGTGGAATGATACCTGGGGTTGCACACACATGCACACACACACACACACACACACACACACACACACACACACACAAGTACAGGTCATAAAAATAGCTGGTTCCAGGCTCCTTGTCTGTGGGAGAATGGTTCCATCATCCCAACAGTCCCAAAAAGTACTGATACCCTAACTCCTGCTGGCTATAGGCCACTCCAGTCACAGGAATGTCTGCCACAGACTATGGGCCTCGGGTCTCTGATTTTTTTCCTGTGGAATAAAGTCCTTACACATCCATATGACTACATGTGGGCACCAGTCCTGGGTGTGTATTCCATAATGCCCCCGAGAGAAAAGCATTACTCTCCTGGTATCCCTAAGCAGAGATGACACCTACATGCCAGGGAGCCAGATGCATCATCAGAGGACATGGAGCCTATTGTTAAACCAACAGAGGACATCTGCAGCGAGAGGCAAAGTCTTCTTGATGTTAAGAGAACGTCAACACAGAATGTTAGGAGCCAGGGAGAAGAATGGGGACAAGAAACAAAAGTACCAAGGCCTGCTGAGAATGTAATTAACCTAGAATCCGGGGTCCAGGGGTGGATCCCGGGGTCATCACTGCCATCTTCACTTAGCTTTCCTCATGGAGTATGTAATTTTCTTGAGGTGCTGGGTGAACCCAGGCCTCCCAGATGCCAGCAAATGCTCCACTATTGAACTATACTCCAATGTCCTGCAAAGCACATTCCAAGGAATTTATTCAGGATCTACACCACATCTCCCAGCAATGAGAGTTAAAAGTTGAAGTGGCAGATAGCATTTTGACACCAGACTGCTGCATCTCACCCTGGAGGAAAATGCAGAACTCCAGTCTGAGTTTCTCCCATTCCTGGTCATCACGGACCCTGGCTCCTTCTGACTAGCAAGGAGTCCATCCACCTCCACCCACAAAAGGGCACAAGACTCCTCTAACATGAGGTGCTAGTGTACCACATTCAAAGACACTGGAAGTACATGGTGTTTGAGGTAGAGGGGAGTTATTGCTTAATGGGTACCAGAATTCTGTTTTACAAGATGAGCAGTTCTGGAGATGGGATCTAATAATAGTTATACAACACTGCATATATACTTAAAGCCATTAAATACATACTCCCAAGTGGTTAAAACAGCAGGTTTCACCACGTGTATATTTTAGTACAACAACAACAAAAAGCGGCCTCCATCCTAAAATGAAGAGTTGCCTAAGGACGATGTCACTGTGAAACTCGAAGAGGGCCAGATCAGACAAGTTACAATGGCTCTTTTAGCAACTTCAGACTCAAGAATTAAAGGGGTAAAGCAACCACTGCATTGAGTCTTAGACACTAAAGCTGATGATAAAGTTGGTCAGATCTGAGACCTTCTCCTAACCCTACAGTCTGTTAACCTTACTACCCTAGCTACATACTGACAGATAGCTAGGTGCCCAACACTAGTTAGTTGATGCCATTTCTGAAACTAATTCCTCAGCTTCGACTTCTACTTTGATTGGTTTGTTAACACATGCAATCTTCAAGAGAATCAAGTCATGGAATTACCTAATACAAAAATCCACTGGATACTCTGATCAGCGGAATCTACCTGTATTTCCTAGGAACACTTAAGTCCTATGTATGAGGTGGGAGCCAGAAAAGAGGGCTTCTTAGAATCAGGATGCCTCCATTCTCTGGTTCTGGTTGCCTGCCTTCCGTGTCTCTTGAATTTACCATCATATCTAATTGCTATCTTGTTTTATTTTTCTAAAGCAAAAGTTCCCAATAAATCATGAAGAACTTAAGACATAAATTGAGCTGTGGTTGATAGAGATGAAATGATTGGTCTTACATGGTAAACTCACATGAAATCTTTCCACTAGTGGTCACTGTCCCAGGTCCCTTTGGTGTTGTTGCTCTATATCCCAAGATGCTGCTTTATTCTACATGATCTGACACAGCTCATCATGTGATTGCATTCATGCAAAATTGAAGGAAAACAGCCCCATGGCTTCCCTTCAAGGGTACAACCAGGAAGCTAAGCATCGCTCCTACTAATTTGCCATCAGGTAGGTCTTGGTGATTCAACAGTACTCAACTATAAGAGAGGATAAGAAGGGCAGCATTTTATTCTAGACAGTCATGAGCCTAGTTGAACCATCTGTTACTGAGGAAGATTATAGAGACCAGGTCCTTAATAAGCAGAGTCTGCTCTTTTGCATGAACAACCCCACCATAACCTATGTATCATAATAGGGTCCATGAGTGTGGTGGTTTGAATAGGAACGGCCCCCACAGACTCATGTATTTAAATGCTTGGCCTATAGGGAGTGGCACTATTAGGAGGTGTGGCCTTGTTGGAGTAAGTGTGGCCTTATTGGAGGCAGTGTGTCAGTGTGGGAGTGGGCTTTGAGGTCTTATATGCTCAAGCTGTGCCCAGTGTGGGACACAGTTGCTTTTGCTGCCTGCAGATCAAGATGCAGAACTCCCAGTTCCTTCTCCAGAACCATGTCTGCCTGCATACCACCATGAAAATAATGGACTAAACCTCTGAAACTATAAGCCAGTCCCAAATAAATGGTTTTCCTTTATAAGAGTTGCCACGGTCATGGTGTCTCTTCACAGTAATAGAAACCCTAACTAAGACAATGGGCACGTGATTCTCTAGAGAGATACCTATCTGATGCTCTTTTTAGACATCACCATAGTTAGCAACAAAAGACTAAGTTCTTCTCACATGCAGCAGGGCATTGAGTACACTAGGTTCAAAGTCTATGCAGGAAGGGTCAATGTAAGTCACTTAGGCCTGGCCACGTCCCTGCTGCTTTCAGATCTCTGTGAAGCATACTACAACCTGGGCAGCACAGGTTAGGTTAGCTGACAGATAACAAGCCATTGAAACTGACCTCTGCCCAAACTTTGGCCTATGTCCTCTACAGCAAGGCAAAAATCATTGATGAATGTTACCTCTGGGCAGGTGCCAAGGGCCTGAGTCCAGCTTGCCTTCTTGCATCTTGTATGCTTTCTTTGTGTTGGGGACACTTGCCTTTATTGTCAAAGGGTTCGCTCGCCATGTACTTAGGATAGAAGGCGATAAGCTTGATGGCTCTTCCAGAGTGGCCTGGTGTCATCCCTACTTTGCTGTAGCTAGTAGTCTGTGATGGAGGTCAAGACCAGGCACGACTCTCCCTTCTTCATCAATACAAAGCCACTTCTGCAAACGTGGCTCTTCGCCCAACTACACGACTCACTCTATGACAAGTGTTTGTTCTCTGGCTGGGACATACCCAGCTTCCTGGCCAAGTCCCCTGGTCTGGCTATTGCAATGGATATGACAGGGACTTAGTCCACAGCCAGTGAGTCTTTTATGCAGAGTTGCTCCGGGAAGAGGAAAGTCTATTTTGGGATCTGCTACTCTCAGTCTATGCAAATGTCTCAAAAGTGATGAATGTAGCTTTCAACTACAAAAAAAAATGGTAGTCAGAACTCCCGAACTCCATTTTCTAAATCCCAACAGTCAGCCAGCAGTGCGTACAAAGTACACAGGTCGCAGTAAATGTGGCTTCAGCTTTACTTGGACTTGAGCAAGAGTTAGCTTAGCCTTAGTTTCCCCAGTCTATATAATCAAGAAACTAAACTGCATCATTGCCATGTTTTTTTCCTAGCTTGAACTATCCACGAACTTCGATTTCTGCCACAGTGGAGACTGGCTGTGATCAAAGGAGCCCACACCACTGGTAGTTTGTTGCGAATACAGCACCAAGGTTTTCTCACAAAATCTCCAAGTTTTCTCATCCTTCTCCATAACTGTCAAAAACTGACATCATGAAGCCAGCCAGAAGAACCAGTTGACACAAAGAAAGCATACAGGATCCAAGAAAGCAAGCTACCCCCGGGTCCTTGGCACCTGCCCAGAGGTAACATTCTCCAATGAGTTTTACACATAATCCTCCCAAGATGTTTACCCAAGCACTCTGTACTTCAGGCCACACTGTCACAAATACTGTTTTAAGAGACTGATGGAACAGGAAACAAGAGGGAACGAGAGTCGCCACCTCCACTTTCCCAAAGAAACTGAAAACTGAAGTTGGTGACATCACTGTTTCCTGTGTGTGTGTGTGTGTGTGTGTGTGTGTGTGTGTGTGTGTGTGTTTGAGAGAGACAATATATAGATATAGCAATATATAGATAGCCTTGGCTGGCCTGGAACTCACTACATGGATCAGGCTGGCCTCGAACTCACAGAGATCTGCCTGTCTCTGCCTCCCAAGTGCTGGGACTAAAGGTGTGCGCCACCACCGCCAGCTGTGTAACTTTAAAACCACCCGTTTAAATAAGCATCTACTCCAGATCAGACCCCCTGTCCAGGGTTTTCCCTAAAGCTCTTTCCATCAGGATTTAGAGAGAATGGAACTGGCCTTGTCTAAGCCTCCTAAGGAGAGGAATGACTAACTACTTCTCTTTAATACTCGAGCCCACCCTGCCCTACCTCGAGCTCCCATCCTACCCAAACCAGGACTCAGCCCCAACCTTACAAATACGGAACAATCCCAGGCTGATGAACAAGACTGCCAGCCCCTTTCTGAGGGCTGTGGCTCCAACCTACAGAGTCTATGAGCACATGACTGCTCTGTGGCCTGGGCTTCTTGCTGGATCTCTCGCTGCTTCTTATGCAGTCTCTCTGTTTCAGGTTCTTTCACTGGGTCACATCTGGGTCCTTACCTTGCTTCCTGCTTGCTGCCTTGTCCTCATAAAGCCAGCTTAATTTTCAGCCCCACCTGCTATCCACACTCCCGAGCCTCTGGCTTGCTGGCATTCAGCAGCCTCTGACTCCTTGGCAGCCCTGATTTGGTGTTTTCACCAGCCTGGGCACCAGCCTGGGCACATGCCTATGAAGAGTTTACCTCTCTTTTCAAGACTGGCTCTCATCTGGCCAGGTCCCATTTGCTGCCCTGAACTGAAGGAAAATTTCCTCCCATGTGTTCCAGGTAGCATCTCTTCTCAAAGACAATCCTGGTCTAAAACATTCAATGAAGTAGTTAACAAGCAGTTTGGAAAACTAACATTCTGTTTGTAGTCTCTTTCTGTCACTATAACAAACAAAGAAGACAACAGGCTCACTTCAGCTCATGATGTTGGAGGTTCCAATCCATGGTGTGTTGGCCCCATCACTTTGGGATGTGGTCAGCAACATGCTGTATGTTAACTATGGAGAGAAACAAAAACACACCAAAAAAAAAAAAAAGGAGGCTCCAGTCTCACTGTTCCCCTTCAGAGCCACACTCACAAGACTTCAAGACCTCTCACTAAGCTCTACTTCTTAAGGGTCCCAATACTTTCCAGAAGGGCCCGCTGGGACCAATCCTTTAACACCTGGACATTCGGGAGCATTTAAGATAGAGGCTACAGCACTGTGAAAACCTGAAAAGGCAGAAAGAAGCCTGCTGTATGCGACTGACAATTCCTACAGCCAGGATCTTCCTAGACTCCAGCTTCCCAAAATACTATTAATAGAAATGCCTTGAAATCAGAAGTAAATGGGTCTTGGGCTTTTTAAGTGAATCCAGAAGGGACCATGACATTTCCCATGATATTTTGCCAAGTCTTTCTCATTCCATTGGCTTTGAGCCTGGGCTGGATGAATACTCGGCCTGCTTCTTCACTGGTCTGAACATGGGCATCAATCTGCATTTCCACAGGGTCACAGGAATAAAGCACCAAATCTCAAAGCAGTTTAGCTATCCTTTCTCCCTCCACCCCAGACAGTCAAGCACCTTTTGTGAGTCCTAAAATGAAGCAAGCTCAACAGGTTTCTAAGGAATCCTACACGACCCCAAATGCTATCTTGTAAGTCTCCCACTGCTGTTCAAGTGACCCTCCCAACCCAAAAAGACCACATTTCCCCAAATCTAAAATATCACCTCCCAAGTCTTTACAGATAACCTCAGGAAAAACTGAATTCTATACAAAATATTACCAGAAAGGCAAAATAAAAAAGAAGGAGAAAGATGAGGAGGAAGAGGAGGAAGAGGAAGGGAGAGAGGAGAAAAGGAACTATTATGGCTGATCTAGGCCTGATGCAAAGCAAGGGTCCTAGATACCCAGCAACCCACCTTGAGTGGTGCACAAGACCAGAAGTCAGTTAGTACAGCACATCCTGTTCCTACTCACTCTTGCCATCACAGACACCAAAACATCCATCCATCTTCTTCACACCCGTCTTACTCCATTATCTGGGGTAGACATGGAAGCCAAAGGTTCCATACATTAGGGAGAATAAGCCCTGTGTGATTTGAATAACACAGAATCCGGTTCAATTCTTGGCTCTTCCAACTCCTAGCTCTGTGGTCCTAGCTCGGCCACTTTGCCTCTGAATTGCTTCTTTGCTGAATGAGAGCTGAAAACATCTCCCTTGCAAAACTAATACCCGGGATTAAAGATTACAAGATTACAAATTGAAAAGTTCCTAGCAAATACTATATGTTCTAGAAGATGACTAGAGGGTGATGTTTGTGTAACCAAAGGTAACTAGGAGCTAAAGAGAAGAAGTGACATAGAACCTGAGTCTATAATGTACTCCTCAAAATCAGGAGCCCGGGCTGGTGCTGGAGTGGAACTTAACAAAATACACAAAATGATAATGGGCAGTCGGTGAGCAGTGGCTGGAAGACAAGGTCAAATGTTTCCTTGTTAGTGTATGAGGTGAGTCTTAAAATCAAAAGGTCTATTTTTACAGCGGGTCTTCCCAATGCCGCATTTTAATAGGACACTCTGGCAACTCTTGGTGACCATCTGTCAGACTCGGGTCACAAAAGACTCACTGGATTTCTGCACAGATGATTGATTGCTGCAGAGTGATGCACTTGGGCCTTTCCTCACCTTCATATGTGTCACTTCAAGGACCTTCTTATTTGCAGGACTCCATGAGTGTTATAAAACTGTGTGTGCGTGCATGTGTGTCTGTCTGCCTGTCTGAGCATAACTGTGTCTATAGACACATCATACAAACAAAAACACGGTCCCCATCATTGCATGAATTCCTCACTCTTGGCATCATCCTAATTCTTGCCAGATGTGTCTAGGTATACTGTTTTCCAGTGTGTTTTTGCACACTGGCGGTGCTAATTCCAAGAATAGTGATAAAGAACATGAAAAAACAAGCATTAGAGAGTGTGGAAGTGCTTGGTGCTGAGGCCAAAAGAGGGATCTTGTTTAGGCCTGAGATTCCATGGGAAAGGTCCAGAAGACAGGATGTCCCACCAGAAAAGCCCTCTAGGCTTTTGCTGGTAGTTATCCTTTATTAACAGCCTATTCCTATAGGGTTGAAATATTTGCTTTCCATATTCAGTCCTTCTGTCTGCCTGCTCAGTGGAAGGATCATGAAAAACTTTGCAGCCTCTCCACTATTGCCTTTCTTTTGTTGAAGGGCTTTGTAGGGACCCGGCTGTGAATTTCAGAGGTCCTGACTCATT
>CABHPH010144857.1:35889-60566 GCA_902168325.1 Peromyscus nudipes
ACGAAGATTGAAAAGTGGGAGGGTGGAGAACTGTATACATCCAGAGATGGTTTAGGAAAAGGGGCGCCCACTCCTGGGACCCCTGGGCCTTCCTGTCATCACAAGTTGGTTCTGATGAAATCACAGCTCTACCCCGATCTGTCCCTGTTCCCCACCCTAGATCTATAAAGCGCAAGGCTTCAGGCTGAGGCCAGCAGTGGGAAATGGCAGCATACAGCACAGCCTCGTGACAATCCCTGGAGCACTGTGGCCTGCTTGTTTAATGTTTTAGAGACTTCAAAAGGGTCCAGCTAAGTTTCAGGAAGCCAGGCTGACGAGAGAGGAGGAGTCAGACAGTGCACTGCTGAGGACAGGAAGGCAAATGTCAGTCCTGACCTGGGAAGGGTGCCCTCTAGCCAGGCTGCTTTTGTGCAACCTAAATGCAATGGAAGGATTATTGACAATGGCTTTAGGCAACAAAATGCTAATTCCACCAAAGCAGACTCTTAGCTTTATTGGTATGGAATATCACCAAAATGCTCTTCTACAAAATACTTCCCAAGGGCTTGCCATACCGCTTTATGGCATGAAATGTGTTACTTTCTATCTACTTAGACAGAGTGGTGATTGGTTGAAGTAACCCCAGACTTCACTGGAGAAATGAGGATAAGAAGGAACAGAAGGAGCATGTACTCCCCAGACAACAATGTGCAAAAGGAAACCAGTAAGGAGACCATTTCCTACCATCCGCAAATGTATAAAGGCTGATTTTTGATAATGAAATAGGCCGAAGGTGTCCTCTCAGGTGAATCATTTGAGAAAGAAGCAATACTGTACCTATGCTTATCTTCTCTTAGATTCCCCAACCAAAATGTATTTACATGTCTCTCAATGCACACCGCTTGCTACCTAATAAATGATTGTTTGATTAATGATAGTCTCAAGATGATTCTTACTTTCCTGTTAGTGACAGCTAAGTTCACGCGTCTCTTTCCCAGGAAAGCCTTTCCTGACTATAGCCAGAGAATGTTGGAGCACGAAAGAGCCAGCATGGCCCCCTTCACACGGCCTGTCTCCTGGCCTGACCATGACTTCTTCCATGGCTGCTTCACGGCCTTTCCCTGCATGGCCTTTCCATCCAAACACATCCCAGTACCCAGCTGTGACAGAGCAAGGGTGATAACAATGGCCTTTTCTTTCTTCACCACCTCTGGTGCTGAATTAGTAGCACTCAATAATAAAAATAACAATGCTTACCATTTGAGAAAGCTACACAAAATTTCCAAGCACTTTTAAGAACATTATCTCTAATGAGATAATGCTTCTCACAAAAGTCTGTAGTTAAGTAGGTGTAATTAGCCCTAAGTAACAGATGGAAACTGAGGCTCAGGAGGTTAGGAGACCTGCCCCGGGGCACACAGCCAGGTCAGCACTTCTGTTCCTGTTAGCTCTCTCCTCCGCAATCTGGGGCCTCTCCAGACTCCTCAAAGCGCCATTAGCAAGACATGATCATTAAGCAAATTGAGACAAGAAAGAGAAATGCCAGGAAAATGCACACTTTCCACCAAACCACAAGCTTGGTGATACCTGACCTTCACAACTATTGGGGGTGAATCTCCAGTTGTCCTCAGAAAATTGGGAACCACTTAGGCCAGTAGACACTATATCTTTTATAACTGGATGTCCCTGGCCCAGGGACTAGAACATAACAGATGCTCAATTACATGACAATTGGCCAGTGAATGCTGAAAAGCAAGATACAAATGAATAAACCTGAGGTAAAAGGTGTGCTGTGGCCATAGATTTAAAAAAAAAAAAAAAAAACAGACTTCAAATCGAAAGCCTTCCACAAGTTCAAACACCTGGCTTTCATGTGTATAATTATAAATGGCAGAGAAGGCGTGGAGGTAATACACACACACACACAGACACACACACACACCCGCCAGGCAGATGGTGACCAAGTGCTTCCAGACACATACAGACCTGGAGGCCCCTCGCTAATCAGGCAAATGAGGTCTGGGTCACCAAAACCCAATGTACAGAGGTGGGAAATCTCTTCCCAAGACCCACCTCCATGTCCCTCTCCATTGGGGCAAATTTTCTAAGTCTATCTTCCCTTCTGAAAATGGCAGCTTGCAACTTCCAGGGCACTCTCTCAGTGAGATCTACTCAGGCCTACTGGCAGCCACAGAAGCACTCTCTTGGAAAGCTAAGGATCCTGTGGTCGCTCAGTTTTCAAAGCTCCCCCTTCTTAGGCAGTCAGGACACCTGCTCTTTTGGAGGCTGGTAGCAGCTAATCAACCATCATCCCCGCCCTTGGGACAAACCCTAGACTCCTCATCAGGTCGACGGTACCTCTGCACAAGCTCATATCCTCCTTCACCTGACTCTAGGTATGACAAACACCCTGAGTTCCTCCTCACAGCTCTGCTGTGCTGTGCTCTACATGCAGGATTCTCTACAGGTGTTGCCCATCTGGCCCCCTCTCTTCTCTGTTCCTCCTCTGCTGTTCAGGTGAACACCTCCGCAGAGAGCCCTTCCATGCTTACCTACCCACTGTCAATGGCGCTCTCTCTTTGCCTATTTTGCCTTGTTCTCTGTGGCATTTGTGGTGGCCAGCCTGAGCTCATCTTGTTTACTACTCTGCTGACTGGGTTTCTGGTAACATCGCTGGCTCCTTTGTCAAGAGCCTGAACACAGGTTCCCTAAGGACCGAACCTTGTGTTAGGCAGGAGGTTAGCTCTGAGCAGGACTAGCCAACAGGCCTCCCAATAAAGGACTACAGAATACTAGGTGGACCTGCTCAAGATCCCAAAACAAGATAGAGACATAATGGTGGCACCTGACTGATGGTCAAGGTAGAAAGACAGTGGCAGGGGTCAGTTCCAGATGGGCCAGCTCAGGGCCTCAAAAACAGGATGCAAGAGATAGTGCGTGACTGTGATCCCTAACAGCTAGGTCAGACTAAAGCAACTTCAAGACTTCCTAGTCAGGGGAATATGCAGAGTGCCACTGCCCTTTCCTGCAAGTGTGCATTTCAACTTTAAGAGTGCTTAAGCCCCATACACATTCTCGGATCTTTCTATATTTACTTAGACAGAATTCTATGTAAAATGGGCTTCCCAGAAAAAACCCGAAACAAAACAGTTCTTTTCCTGGAAGTGCCTACGCTGAGAGAGGCACAGCGGACAGGATAATAGGGAGAGAGAGAAAGGCACCGTGCTAGGCTAGAGGCGGAAGCTGCTCAGTTCAGCCCACTCCACCTGAAGAGCACGGCGTTGCTTATTCTAATGGCTCTTGACTGCTTACTCTGCTACTGTGTTTCTTCTGAAATCTCACCTGTCAGGAGCACAGGAACCAAGACCACCACTGAGGTAGAGACCAAAGGAAACAAGAGACCTCCCCTCGATGCTGGCCAGCCTTTGTGCAGCTCTGCATTCCCAGCACACTCCCAGAGCACAGCTGCCATCCAGTCCATAGCTGAGCCAATGTGTACACAGGTGTCCTGGTATCTTGTCAGCAGGCTGATTCATCAGGAAAGGAGGCAGAGATGTCCAAAATATCTAAGAATCCCCTTAACCACACTCTCTTCTGGACAAACAGAAGGCGAATGCTAGCCTGAGGTCACTCAGTAAGTTGAGGAACAAGGAAGGAGTCCAGAAATCAGTGATACTAATGCTAAATGGGTAAAGCCCATCAGTCCTAACCTCCCAGGAGAGGGGCACTCAGCCCTCACTGTCCCGACACCTGCACAACCAAGGCTGGGCGGTCACTCCTGAGCTTCCTACCAGCTGCCAGCCATGCACCAGGTGCTGTTCGCACGTGGTTCCTGCTCCAACTTGCTGTGAGCGGATGCTGAACTGTGCCCTTCAGAAAGGTCTGTTTATGATCTCATTGTCAAGCCTGGGAATGCGACTTTACTTGGAAATAGTCTTTGCAGATGGAACAGGATAAGACGAAGTTGTCACACAGTGAAGTGGGCCAGTCCAGAGCCAATGGGTGAAAGAAAGGTAAGCTGGATCCAAAAGAAATACCAAGCATACCAAATGAGCCCTCCGGCCATGGAGTGAGGGACACTCACTCCAGCCTGAGCACATACAAAAGTACTTTCCCAACCAGTGCAGTTCAGCCAGCTCTCCAGAAAGCAGGTGACAGCCTCGCTGCTCTCCATCCATCTTAGGGAGGTCAGAAACTAAATTTGGAACTTGGCTTTTTCGTCTTTTACATCTCTAAGTTATCTTAAGGCTAAGGGAAAAGGTTCACAGAGGAATGTACCAGAAACACAGAGTAAACATTCCAGAGACAGACTATCCACGGAGCTCTCATAGCAGCAGTAAGCACAGTTGTGGGGCTTTTTCTGTTTCCCAGCATTCTTCCACATCTTCTCACTCGACTCGCCACAGCTCACTGAGTTATTATCTGTATTTCACAACTAAGAAGTCTCAAGTCCAAGGCGGAACAGTGATAAGGCCTAACTGGTAGTCAGTGGCAGAGGTGAAAAATGCCCCAGGACCATACCAGCCAGTTTAACTTCCTCTTTGTCCAGTACACAGCCTGTTAGATATACTTCTGTGGTGTTTCCACAAAACCTGGGCTGCTCAAAAGTCTCCAGTGAAGCCTTACTGCATAAGAGAGCCATAGAGGAGCCTCTCTACCTTGAGAGGGAGGGGAAGGATGCCTTCAGGATGGTGCCCACAGCTGGGTGCTCTTGCAGTCCCCTATCTGATGCTCCCAGCCCTACCACCACATAAGTACTGACAGGTCCCAAGGAGGCCTGGCGCTCACAGGCAGCTTTCAGAGCTCTCTCTTTCTGGCTGTAAACCTGTCTCAGGAAGTGTGCCCCTCACTCCAACTCACAATTTTTTCTCTGCACAGGACTTGAGCCCTGTGTGATTGAAGATCTCAGCTAACATGAGTCACTGATTCATGGGAAAGCCAGGTCTCAAAGCCAAGCCCACTTCTCGGGAGCCAGTGCCCTCCCCTGGTGGACAAGTGGACCCTAGGATATTCAGAGACACAGCACACCCTGAGGAGCTCCACTCCTGATAGGGGCTACAGCTCCTCCTTTGGCACCCCCAGTGAAAGACAACCATGTACATGGTACACACACAAGCCATGGGCTCAAATAAAGCACCTCTTTCCAAGGAGACTCCCTCCCTCCACACCTCAGGGAGGTCATGCTACACAGCAGTTAAGGGTACAGACTCAGGAGCCACCTGCTCAGACGGGACCTCAGAACAACTGCTTTGATTTTTCCCAGTCTGTGGACTTCATGCAAGTTAGCTCGCTCCCCTGTGCCTCTCCCTCATCTTTAAAAGAGGATGACTATGGTAAATATGTACACTTACTGTTATGTCAGTAAAATATATAAATAAATAAGTGAAGGGATGACTGTAATTATAACAGAAGTCTGATGGAGTTGTTGAAAAGACTAAATGAGTTAACACATGTCGTGTACTTAAAACAGTGCCAGCAGTGTAAGTGCTGACATTGAAGTTGTCAGAAGGCACAGAGCCAAGTGCCTCAATCACACAGGAACTAGTGAGAGCAGAGGGAGTCGTGGGGGAAGGCACCGAGAAGTCAAAATCAATGCTGCTGCATCTCTAGCGCGAACACATCCCATTCATATGTAAGCCGGCCATCGAAACCGACCTTCCTTTACTTCGCACATAGCTAGCAAGGACCATGTATGAACTTCCCAAGTCCACAGGAGAGGAGCAGGAAGGGAAGATGGGGGGAACTGGAACAGTGGACCCCAAACCTTTCACACCACGACACACTTTAAAGGCACACTGCAAGTTGCTCCAAACCCACCCCCCATGGCTTCACAGTATTACTGCAGGTCTAAACACTGAGTTTTCTAGTGATGATACAATCCCCGAAAGAGAATAAAATATGTTCACTATTCTTCTTTTAAGGATCCAGGGATCTCTATTTTCTATTCTAGAAGGCTTTCCTCAAATATATATAAGTGCCAAGGTACCTGGGAAAAGGTTCCACTACACGAGGAGTCAACTTGATGCCGTATTTCCCCTAGAATTAATAAGGATCGGTGAAAACAGAGCAAGGGGGGCATCATATTTAGACTTCAAAGTATCTCCTCCTGCACTCCATGGGCAAATGCAAAGCGGACACTGTCTGCTCCATCTGAAATATTTAGTGTGCAAACACCTAGTCAAACAATAACCTAGGCACCCTGAGGGTTGACTAACCGCGCTTCTACCAAGGATCTTACATCCCACTTGAGCTGGCATGCTCTCGACTAGCAATCGAAGGCTCTCTGCTGTTTTTTTGGTTTGTTTTGTTTTGTTGTTGTTTTCCTGCCTTACCTTACCAGGTCCTAGCCGGAACCCAGCCCCATCCTTCTTCTGATGTACAGTCCTTGGGGTAAGCCCCTAAGCTGTGGTTTAAACCTCCATGCTTCAACAGGACAAGATTACCACGAAGCTTTCTGAGGACTCTGGCCCTCCTCAAGCTGTGGTGACAGCAGGAATTCACACTTCCTCTGCCTGCTCCAGAAATGGGAGCACCAGAAGACATGGGTAGACAGGCACCTGTGGCCCGGTGGATAGGAGCACAAGCCAGCAGACACAGTACCTACACAGCCCATCATCTTTTCACACTAACCTTCCATGGGCAAACGCTTTATAGTCTCTGAGCTCTGGTAGCCACGTCAATAAAACAGAGCAATAATCATATGCAGCCCACATCATCACTACGATGTCTAAACACATTTGTGTTCAAAAGCACACAGGACAGTAACTGCACTGGAGCCCGCTGAGGGACAGCTGTTTCTTCCTAGGCAGGAGAATAGAATCTGCCTCGGGCCTGAATGGAAACCCAACTTTCCAAGCTACACAAAGCATAAGGTTAATCCAGTTTGACTGGTCAATGACCTGGCTAAGAAATACCCCCACTTGACCCCCAGGAAAGTGGATTCATCTAAAGAGGTGGAGGCATAATTATTATCTTAATGAGATAGCACGCTTTTCCTTCCCAGAATCCTCGCTGTCTGCATAGTTTCTATGAAGCTGCTTTGAGCTCTGCTAGGCCTGTCCTCCTTTCTAGATCTAGACGCAGACCTTTTCCTGTTTCTCTGTTCTGTCCCTTTCTTTCAGGTGCTTCCCAGAGCCTAAGAACACTTTCTCTAGCCTTGGGGCTTTTTCACTCTTGCTCAAAAGCTACCCCCCCCCTTTTGCCACGTGGCTGCTTGCTGAACCTCCATGTGAACTCAGAAGCTGATGCCTTTCTCTCCTCCTCCTCTGGACGGCTGCCAACATTTACAGCTTTCCAGACCTGTGGTTTCCTTTAAAATGCTAATAAAATTGTCTTCAATCTTCCTTCAGAGCCGTCCTCAAATTCCTTAATTGAGGAGACTAAAAACCCTAAGAGGGGTCCCAATTTCCTCAGTGGCATGTGGCACCACACATGGAGCGGCACAAAATTTCTGCTGACATAGATCTGTCGGCTGTATTTGTCACCACCGCGTTAAAGCCAGGAGACGGGGCAGGGCTGTGGCTCAGGTAAAGAGCCCGTGTCTAGCAGGCATAAGACCCCGTGTTGATTCCCAGCATCACAACCACCCCCCACCAGAAAAAAAAAGTATTTAAGTAGGCTCAGGGATGTCTTAGAACAATTTGTTTCACTTCAAATGCATCGGTTTGCTTTTGAAAAGGAACAAGTTTGATCTTGTTTTGGTTTGGTTGGCTTTTTCAAAGTATCTGCTAATACGGTAACAGTTTCATCTTTGAAACATTTTTCACAAAGAATGGAGCAAAGGGCCCGTGCTATACTTCTGTTCTGGCTTTAGTTCGAATTCTCTCTCTGCCACTTATTCACCGGGTCTCTTCACTTCTATAAGCCCTCACTTCCTGGTCCACACACACAAAGAGAGAACCAAGCCTGGCGGCGTTCAGTCATTTGTCTAGTCATTGACTCCACAATCATTTATCAAGAGCCAGGCGGGTGCCAGTCAATGGAGATCCAGTCCTGAGTAGGAGGAACTAAATCCCCACTTTAAGGAGACAAATAAATAAAAATGGCCATGTGTCACTGGGGGTTATAAATAGTATATGCAAATCCCTAGCACCTGGAGGAGTTGCAATAAAGGTGCTACATCTCTCTACCAGGAGAGACACACAGAAGTTAAGGGCTTGACCTCAGGCCACGTGCAGGTCTCTCCCGGGGCACTGTCTCTAGGCCCTGACTCCTGCACGGCACACCTCTTATGACAGTCCCCACTCTGATTCTGCTCACACCCACTTACTGGCATTTTTTTTTTAAGGAGGTCTTGCTCTGTAAAAGTCCTTCCGTGTGTACTGGCCTAAGCTTTCTCTCTCCTTCTGCAGCCTCAGGCCTCCTCTCTACGCGAGTGAAGAGGTATGCAGAAGTGAGCAGGGGCGGCGTGGCTCATGACTGTAGTTATGCAGTGTGTGCATGACAGCTCTCGTATACTCACAAAGTATGGCTGCTGAGTGACGATGACACACAGATGGCAGCCTGAAAACCTGCTTGTCAAGCCATTGTTGTAGCTGTACGAACCCAGAGAAAGACAGCTCACTCCCAGGCAAAACTCACTACGATGGAATTAACTGCAGATCACTCAGAGGAGTGTAGAGAAACACACACAGGCATGGTTAGTCATTCCTCAGAACTGGCCAGCAGGACTCACACTCACCTCAGAACTTGGAGTGGTCAAAACCCAGGCCAGGCTTTAACCTAGTACTATCCAAGAGTGGGGACACACTGAGTCCCTGAGCTGGCTGACTAGTGGCAGGGGAGGAAGGTGGAAGTCCACAGGATTTTCCCTCCCAAGCTCACTCCCTATGCATCAGCATACCCAGGTTAGAGCCCCAGCCACACAGCCATCCCCCTGCATTAGAGTGACCCAGAAGCGCCTACTGATCTCCTCTGTACCCTTCTGAAGCAGAGGCCATCCACAGGCATCGGAGATCCTAGCATAGTCCCAGAAATCTGGGTGAAAAGTCTTTAGTTCTAAAGGACAGAAGTGTTTGCTGGCCCAGGGCACCAGGGCATGGCTCCATGCATCTCACAACCACCTCATCTAACCTTCACAACAGGTTAGGGTACAAGTTAATTGCCCCGATCCTACAACAGTGCATGGGATTGTAAGGTCCCAAGCTTGTCACTCCAAACTCTGAAGAGGAAAAGGCCAGGCTCATATAATCCTCCGTCCTGTTCTGTTTTCCTCTCTGATGGCACCTGGAGCCTGGCTCTTGCTTAGAAAGTACAAGGTACATATTCTCCACAAAACATCAAATGCCAGCATATCCTCTTAACATTCAACTCCAGCCAAGTCTTTGTGAACTTCAGGGTTTACAGAGAGCCAGGCATTCTGCACACACAATAGGTTCTCCCGGCTGGCAGAGGCTGTTCACCAGGCATGGCAGACTTTACCTACAGAGTAACAGTTGTTGGCAGGTGGGGCTCACAGTGGCAGGGCTATAAATGGCATACTTCATAGTGGGTGGCATGGTCAACAACAGGACAATGATTAGTAAAGAGGGAAATGTCATGTCACTGGCCAGTTCAGCCTCACTGTACTTTAATAGCATCAAGAAGAGGCAACCAAGGTGATGTGACAGCCAAAACGTATGCTAGATGCAGCATATGATGCAGAAACTTACTTAAACAAAGGAACTACCTTCAAAATAAAAACACAACTCTACTCTGAATTGTTTTTCATCTGTTCACAAAAGTAAGCGAAGCGTTAGAAGTGGAGATGGGTGGAAGCTGGTAGAGCTGTAGGAGAAACCAAGAATAGAGGCAGGCACACATGTGAGTTTACAAGTTCTGCACCGGGGCGAGCCTGCTTTGCTAAATAAATCGCTCTTGCACCCAGCAGAGTGGGAAAGCTCAGGCAGTTGACATGTGTCATCTTTCTGTTTGGAGCCTAGAGAGAGCTGTGGGTAGACAGAAACTGACTGTGTAGGGAGCTGAAGGTGGAGTCACTCGTACAATAGAGAACATTCTAGATCGCTTCTCACAAGAGCAGTGCATGCCCCACCTCCTCGCTTCAGAAGCAATAAGGGAAACAGCTAAAAATACAGACTACATGGGCCCCACTCCAGACTCAGGACCAGGGTAGGGCTGGGAACATGTATTTTGTCAGGTGCCGTACAATTCTCAAGCCAGAGAGTTTGAGAACCACGGCTTCAGACACATCTCTGTCTCTTCTCTGCTGTGCTCACATCAGGACCCTGAAATGGCAATTCTTTACTAAGAAAAATAAAGGAGCTATTAAGCTGCTGGGGGAATTCTCAATCTTCATTCCAGGGGCAATGAGCAATTTTGTCAGGGGACTATTTTGGCCAGAGAGCCTCAGTGAGCAGTTGTGATAAATCCACTGTGTCAAGACAGGTGAAGCGCACACTCAGACTAACATCCCCTTCTCCTTGTAGGCTAAGTTCACCTCAGCATCTCAGTCAGTACCGTCTTCTTGTCACCAGACTCTGATTGCTATAATGACAAGCCTGGCCACCAACCAGTCCCTACCGGGTACGTTTTAATTCCCGGTCTCCTTTGCCTACAAGGCTCCACTGAGGGACTTCACTTTCCATGAGTCCTTCTCTGACCCAACGTCCTCCACTACTCTGCAAACAGCAGTGCTCACAGTCTAAAGAGATCTTCTGTTTCTGGTGCTCTCTGTCCTGTGGACCCTTCCTCTCCCTCATCTCCCTCCTCATCATGAGCCAGAGTTCCCAGCCCTCCCGACGTCAACCACAAGAATCTCCATTCACGTGTTCCACAGATCCTCACTAGGCCAGGCTCCCATGTACCTTACATGTGACCCTCCTGAAATCCTTTTAGATTATAACACAGGGCATACATATCAACATCCCAAGACCAGCATGCAGGTGGTCATAAAAGGTTGTCCCTAATTCCACCACCCCGTCTCTGGGCCTGCTGTTACTGTCAGCTGGACCTTGCAACATTTCATTCTCTCCTCGTACACACTAAGCACAATCTAAACCATCTCACTCACTCTGCAGGAATCTCTCCCATTCTCAAAGACTCAAGGGACTCCTCATTGCCTGCAGTTAGGTCCATAAACTGAACTTCCTGTCACCTGGCTCTTCCCATTCACTCAAAACCAGTACTGCACCCTGAAAAGTATGGGCCTCAGCTCCAAATACCTATTTTGACCTTGAAATCACCTCTCATAAGACTTTCCGCTGTGCAGACATCTACCTATGTGTCACTTTCCCTATTAGTCACGGGTTCTGTCTCTTAAGGTATCCCAAATGCCGCATTGACTCCTGGTGTGAATGTTTACTAAATGACTACATAAGCCCAAGATGCACCTCGGAAAGAAGAGCCCGGAGAGAGAATGCCAGAGAAAAGTGGCCATGAAAGTCTAGGGAAAAGGCAGTGTTGACCTGGGGAGGATGAGTAGACAGCGATAATGACAGCAACAGTAACAACCCCCAGAGTTGGCAATGCCCCATCTTCATCCCCTCCTACAGCGCTCTCCTAAGAACTGCTCCAATCTGACTCATTCAACACTCACCCCAAGCCTATGAGGCAGACACTATTGTGGCTATTGTTCCCACTTAACAGATGAAGAAACTAAGGCACAGATAATTTAAACAAATGACTGAGAATGGGAAGGGGCTCAATATGGTCTATGTACAATTAAAATCTCCAGACAGGCAGGCATAGGAGGAGATGCAGGCCCATGAGCCTCCACTGCAGGAAGTACTACCCAGGTGCAGAAGGGTCTAGAGCTGGAGAAGCAAGTCCTAGGAGTCACTTCCTCAGGAAAAGGTTTTCCTTCTGTGTGACGGGGCAGAGATGAGATCAAGGAGAGAGAGGAAAAGAAAATGAGAGGCCTAGGATCAGTCGCTGGTGGTGTTCCTGTATATGGAGGAAAATAAGCCAAAAGCACTGAGGGAAAGAGGGGTGAAGACTTGGTCAAGGTAAGACGTGTTAGAGGAGGAAGAGCAGAGGCCACAGCACTCCCAGGGTGATCTCCACAGCAGAGCACTCCTCCCCACATGTGGGGGTGGGGCTTGGCTGTTTGGTCTGTAGGGTCCTCGAATCCATCCTTGGTTCCCACCTCCCCCACCATCCAGTTGGTTACATGCCCCCATCTCCAGGGCAGAGAATGGAGTTAAAGGCACAGCTATCTCAAAGAATCATTTACTTGCCGGGCGGTGGTGGTGCATGCCTTTAATCCCAGCACTCAGGAGGCAGAGCCAGGCGGATCTCTGTGAGTTCGAGGCCAGCCTGGGCTACCAAGTGAGTTCCAGGAGAGGCGCAAAGCTACACAGAGAAACCCTGTCTCGAAAAAAAAAAAAAAGAATCATTTACTTGCCATAAAATCTACCCATCACTGAGTATCCAACTTGATCTATTTTTTTTTTTTTGGTAAGTTCTAGTTTTAGAACATTACATCATTCTGTTGTGGTTGGAAACAAACTGCCACCCCTCCAGCGTCTCCTGCACCTAGCCACCCCAAGAGCAAGTTCAACACTGACTCCTTGTGATCACCTACCAGGACTCCATTTCACACAGAGAGAGGCTGAGGGCCTTAGCCAGCCAAGGATGCACTGGCCTGAGAACAGATAGGAGTTCTGTTTCTAACCAGAGCTGCTTTTGAAGTTCCTCCAGGTTAAATGACGGGACAAGAGCTCCAAGGAAGGACAGCAGAAGAGAGAGGCAAACACTTCAAAGAGCTACAATCAATGGAAGATGTTCCTGCTTTGGGATGATACCTTTGCTCATACTATCTTGACATGGGAAAGATTTCTTTATTTTAAGAAACAAGGTCATACCTCCACTGGCTGCATGGACTATGGCAAACACTTTCTGCCTACTGACTCTAGCCATGTCATCATTCAGTGCTTGGTGCCTATCTACGGGACCTTGGGAAGCTATCCCCAGTACATGACCCCTGTACTAGCCATCAGACACAGAAGGACCCCAACCCATACACACATATACAGAACATCTTCCCCAGTACAGGTCTGTAGCTAATTGCAAAAACTGAGGAAATTGGAGAGAACTCTAAAATGTGCATCTCATATAACAGTTCTCAACCTTCTTAATGCTGTGACCCCTTAATACAGTTCCTCATGTTGTGGTGACCCCCAACCAAAAATTATTTCATTGTTATATCATAACTGTAGATTTGCTACTGTTAGAATCATAATGTAAATATCTGATATGCAAGATATCTTATATGTGAACCCACAAGTTGAGAGATTTAATCTCTTTGGAGATGTTAAAGATTCTGAAGAAAAGGGATCCCCCTTGACAACATCAGCAACCACAACTGCAGGGAAGAGAATCCCATACATTCTTGTTTCTCCTAAATCCACTTCATGCAAGAGTCCAATCTCATCTAATAGAAGGCACCAGTGACAGGGAAGATGGTGGGTTTGGTGACCAAACATGCTTTGGGAAATCACATGAAGACTGCCAATGTCTTGGCAAGGCTAGGAGAAAGTCGAGATTTCTCTGCAGGCTTTTGCTAGAGCTCTCCAGGCAGCCCCGGCTCTGCCAAGTGCATTCCAGAGCTTGCCTCAGATGCCCAGACCAGCAAAGGCCTTTGCATTTGCAATGACTTCACACTCAGCCAAAAGTAAACACGTTCTCCACTTTTTCCATGGACAAATACTAACCCCAAATTGCCAGCGTTGGCCTCTGTGCAATCCAAGTGGAAAGTCGCCTTTCCCAAGAAAATAAAGCCATTTTAACTCAATGATACCTCTTGGCCGCAAGAGAAAACTTTGCTAAAAGCTTCCTAGAAATTATTTATCATGCAGTCATGCAGGATGCTATGATCACACAAGCAAAGCCTAACAATAGAACAGTGGCACTCAAAATACTCACAAGTGATGATCAAAGAATGCTGGCTCCAACACCTGTACTCAAGACTTAAGCACTACATTGTAACACATATGAGACCCACCACTCTCACACCCATACATGCACACAGCTCACCGCCACCTGATTGGAATATTCTTTCTACAAGTAGACTGTGATAAGGCAGGTACTGATCGGAATAAAAAGCAAAATGTCCCCCAAAAATCTGAGCTGCGTCGAACGTTGGCACCTGTCAAACATACATCTCACTTCTCTCCCACCTTGCACTCAGCATCCACATGGTCTAAGTTCGGTTGCTTCACAAGCAGTAAGAAATGCAGAGGCTCCAGACTTACCAGGTTGGAGTTGGTGGCATTGGAGTCATCTTCTGGAAAGGGAATATAGATCGCTAAGGCCACACAATTGGCAAAAATAGTCAGTAAAATAATTATTTCAAATGGTCTGAGAAAGGAGTTAAGGAAATCAATGCCATTGTTAACACAAGTGAAACAAACATATATCTATGTATTTTTTTAATGAATCAAAGATCCGTAAGAATTCTGTTTAAACAATGCATTCCAAGCCCCTTGTACTCTGAAGAGAAACATATGCCTTTTAAGTGCTTCTAGTGGACCCCAGCCAACATTTTTTCCTAATATGTCAAGAGCAGTGGAGGCCAGTCGCGTGCCAGAGTAAACACAGATTTCTAAATACTTCTTCCCCTCTTTTATTTATTTAGATTACATTTGATTTCATTTTCTTCATGTGGGCTTAGGGTAAAGTGCCCTTTCTGCCCCAGGAAAGATTCCCCATAGGGCCCCATTTCCATGGTTCGTTCATGAACTGCCATCAATGGACCCAAGCACACATGGTAAGGGAGAGCAGTGGGGTGGGGTTTTAAACAAAATGGCCCTTCATGGAAATCTACAGATTTTGCTTTTCAGTCTTTGGAAGCAAAGTTGAAAGTGTTCTACCTCCCTTGGGCTTAGGACTCCCCAAAGCCAGGCAGCAGTATGTGCACTGTGGGTTCAGAGGCAGGGACTGCATAGGACGTGGGGCACACTGGCTTTAGTGTACAAGGCTCACCTAACTGGTCCTCTTACCACAAGTAGTGATGGCCTGGGCTACAGAGCATCAACCCAGGGCCCACTCACTAATGACAGCATAGTCTGGTGTTCTCATGGAAACACCAGGGCAGGACACAGTGAGCAGTAAGCTAAGGTGATGATAGTGCTCGTCTACTGAGACCACGTCACATCTACCACTGAAAGCAAGAAAGGGAGTCTTTACAGGAAGTCCCAATTTGTGTTCCCACAACTAAGTTCCTAGCCTCTTTCACAGAGCCTCTTCGAAGTAGCTTCCTAGTGCAATGACAAAATTCTATGCCCAAGAACAGCTTGGGGAGGAAAGGGTATATTACAGCTCATAGCTTGTGGTCCATCGCGAAGGGAAGTCAGGGCAGGAACTCAAGCCAGGAACCCGGAGGCAGGAGCTGAGGCAGAGGACACAGAGGATGCTGCTTACCGGCTTGTTCCCCATGGCTTGCTCCACCAGCTTTCTTATACAACCTAGGACCACCTGCCCAGGGGTGGCGCTGCCCACAGTGAGCTGCGCCCTCCTACATCAATCATTAATCAGGAAAATGCTCCCCAGACTTGCCTACAGGCCAATCTGATGGAAGCATTCTCTTAGATGGCCTGGACTTGTGCCAAGTCGACCAAAAACTAACAGGCACAGACCCTAACGAGAGGAAGGGAATGGATGAAAACTGCAGGGTAGAGGAATCAACTAAACTCTTACAGAAATAACAAACTCTGAACCAAGAAGAGGCCCTGGAGATTACCTGTTCCAAACCTTTGAGGCCCAGAAAAGCTAAGAACTATGTCACAGGTGAGTGGTCATGCAGCACTGGAACCAGATTTCCACCGCCATGTCCAGTGCTCTCCTCACCCATTCAAGCTTGGATTCACAAGCTTGCTAGGCAAGGGCACAGAGTTCTACACTCAGGGGGGAATCTGGATGACTGCTTTCATGACGGATCCCCAGCAGCCGCATGGCAGAGCTGTGGATGCCTCGTAAGATGTGCTTTCATCCACATGTGTCTTGACCTGTGAGGAGGGCCTGACCAATCTCTCCTTTACAGACATGACCATCATCACACCTGCCCAAGATCCCCCAGAAGGCAAGGAGCAAGGCCAGCCTCAGAGTCCAGTCATAGCAATAGGTTCACCCTTTACGACCTGCTACCCTGAGGTGGCCAGGATTCAACAGCAATAGAGTCAGGAGCTAGTGTCAGGGAGGTGACAGCAAGGACAGGATCTAGCATTTCTCCAGAGCCTTCATGTCAAGCCCTGTGATGACTGCCCCACCCCCAGGCGCCAAACACCTGGAAAGAGCCAGCAATCTCTACTGCTGATGGAGGACACTGAAGCTTACAAAGGTTGTGGTGTGCCTGACGTCATCAAGTTAGCAGTTAGAACAGGACCCAGACCCAGAAAGTAGGTTGCTGAGTCAGTTTTGAGACCACTTTGTGCTGATCTGCCTGAGGTGGCCCTGAGGGCATTTCAGAAAGCTAGCTCTCCTAGCCCTCCTGCTTCATCCCCTCTTGCTAACCATGCCCCAGCCTACCCGGGATAGTGACAGCCTAGGCTGCAAGGTTCCATTCTCACTGTCTGGTGCCCTATCAGGAAGGGGCACCGGAAGGTAGCTGAGTCAGGCCCCATGAATATCCACTCGTCAGATGTCCTCACTGCCTCTACGGGTCAGGGAGCCAAGCTTGAAGTGTCTCAAGTGCTGCCCTACACCCCCTGCTACACGCACGCATACACACAAGCAACCTACCCATGCCCACACACTAAAGCTCCAGGCTGACGCTGGAGGATACTATATGTCAAGAAGACAAACAGGCAGACGGGGGAGAGCTGGTGCTGAGATGCAGAGGAGCACCCAGAAAGCCTGACGCACTCGTACCACCCTCCAAGAACCATTGTTTAAACTGCCCATCTGATGACAGCACCAGGCCCCACCTTTGCAAGAGCTGTTGAGTACATAAGGCTCTCTCCATATCTGTTCTAGGCAGTCTGGAACTTTCACATCGCTAATGCCACATGCCACATTCTCTCCCTCTCCCCAGGTGGGAAAACACCTTCTCACAGGAGGGTCAGCTACACTAATCATCCAGTAAGGGCTGCAGACTCAGGTCCCCTGTAGACCTACAATGGAACGCACTTTCCTGAGTATCAAGTCGATCACTATCTATTCCCACCCAGTAACTACTTCCATCTAGTAACCATTTCTACCTAGTATCTATGTATTCCCACCTAGTTACTATCTAGTCCCACCTAGTAATTTACTATCTAGTACCACCAAGCAATTATCTAGACTAACCTGATAAATCACTATCTGGTCCCACCTAGTAACTATCTAGTATCACTTAGTTACTATCCAGTCTTGCCTAGTCCTTGGCCACACTGTTTAGTACTGTGGTACTGGGAGTCTGGGAAGAGTATGCATTTTGAATGTGGAGAATCTGGATTGAAAACAAACTGTGTCACCATCTGCTCTATGAATTAGGGGAAGTTTCTTGAATCTCAGGGTCTCCCTGCTCTCCCTTTCATAGTGGTTATCTACAGGGTCCCAGTTCTCTTGCTCCATGGCTCTGAAGGAAGCCTGATGGGACTGACCAAGTCCAGCTTCTAACCCATTCATGGACTACATGTGGCTTAGCAGACTGGACAATTTGGTAGCAGCCCTTGCTTAGAACTGCATCCTGTTATAGTTACTTTTGGAAAAGGAATTCAAATATTCCAAGGAGGAGTTCTGTTTGCTCCACAGAACTTTATTTTCACCCTGGGTCATCTTCTTTTACCTTCCAACCACTACCAAAGGTCTTTAAATCTTTCCCTAGAAACTCACAAATGAAACTGAACACTCCATCCAGCTGGAAAAAAATTGAGTTAAAAAAATTTTGAATTCAACTTTTTAAACTCAAATTTGAATCTGAGTTTAAAGAAAATACCCAACACTAAGTCTCAGGGTTTTAATACTGTCAATTCCTAGTCATGTGACCTGGAGAGTTTCATGTGGCTTATTCCACCCCTGGTGATAGTCAAGGCTGAGCTTTGAGGTATTTTCCAGTGTAACTTAGTGCTCAGACGTTAAGACTTGTGTCCATGGTGACAGCCCAGCCTTTTAAAGACATATTTTCTAAACGTCCCTCTACTCCTGTCTGTGTGTTCGAAGTAGATACATATTACTATAGATGATGCTTTCAACTTTGGCTATACCATAGCCTTGCCTGGAGCACTCTGTAGAATGTCTGGGGACTAGTGGGGCCTGTAGCGTCTAGAATTTGATAAACCTTCCCAGGTGCTGCCAAAGCATAGCCCAGGCTGAGAACCCCTGCTGCCAAGCCCTAAGCCAAGAACTAGAGCACCGACCACTATGTTCTCATGCATCTCCTGGCCCATTCACACTAGAAAGAGGTCAGGTTGTGAGCTACCACAACACCATGCTATAGGAAAGAAAGTTATGGAGCAGCATACAACAACAATGGATAGCTACACAAGCAGGTAGCTTGGATACAAGTTCATATTCCACGTTGATTATACACAAGTTCTCTCTAAGGTTACTTGGGACAGGTCGAGTATAGAAATGATAGAAAAGAGGGTAGATTATTGAATCCACTCTGAAAAGAAAAGTCAAGAGAGGATATAGATATGATATAGATAAAAATGTAGATTATTTAGAAATTTGTCTACAGTCGAGTATCCCTTCTCTCAAATACTTGGGACTGAAAGTGTTTCATACTTAAGATTTGTTTGGGTTTTTGGAATCTCCTCAGATTCGTAATGAGAAATCTTGGGGATGGGACCCAGGTCTGAACTTGAAATTCATTTATGTTCTATATACACCTTATACATACAGACAACACACATTTTTTGTGCCTGCTTTTTGACTACAACCTGTCACATGGATCAAATGGACAACTTCCCATTTGTGTTGATACTATAAAAGTTTTAGATTTTAGAAGAACTGAGATTTTGATTTTTTTTTGTCTAGGGATGTTTGTAATACTAGTAAATTCTGGGACCTTGTCCTCTGAGACAGTGACTCATGGAGTCTAGTGGGAAGGTCTAGAATTCTAACTTTCATCACTGAGGCAGTAAATACAAGACAGACTTAACATCACCAGCGCAAGTCTACGCCTGGTATCTATCCCCAGAGGGCCAGCCAGCCCCTAGGTGCAGGTCCAAGGAACACCTTGGCCAGCCCCCAGCATAAAGGATATTTCCATTCAACGATGCTTATGCATGCCCTCCGGATGGGGTTCTTCAGAGTCAGGCAGAGCAGAGCACGGGGTGGCCGTGTGGCTGTCGTACCGCCCTGCTTCTTGGGTTTCCCATACTGCTGCCGCTTCCGCTGCGTGGAACTGACGGTAGAGATGGTTGCGTTGCCAGCACTGCCCATGAGCTTGGCCTGCCGGGCGGCATCAATGGCTGCCTGCCAGGACAGCGCTGCCCCTGGAGTAGGGATGTGCTCGGGGGCGAGCCCTGCCGCTGCATTGGCATTCATGTTGGCATGAGCTGGGCGTGGGCTCCCATAGTTGGAACCTGCGAAGAGAGAGAAGACAACAGTTACTGTGGTGGAAACAGGCACCCTGGGGACACACTTTGGATGCCAGACACAATTTTTGGAAAAAAAAAATCTTTTTTTTTCAAGCTGTTGCAGGAGCTTGGGAGGTGACATACAAGAACACTAATATGTATGCTGAGAAATACAGCCAGGACATCTATCCTAGGCCTTGCTGACCTAGTTCAACTGGACGACCTTGGACATGTCACTCTCCTCTCTGGTCTCACTGACTTGACTTAGGCGGATAAGAGGTGAGATTGTTTTCAGAGCACGGAGATTGTGAGAAAGAGTACAGGGAAGGTGTAATTAATGCAACATACGGGCCCTAAGGTACTTCTTTGTAAATGGTTGTAGATGAAATGGTTACTGAAGGAAGGAAAAGGAGAACACGATACAGGAACTAGGAAGAAGGAGAAGTAAATGATGAGCAGGTATTCCAGCACAGGAGCTATGATGCAACTGCACAGTACCCTGAAGAGTGTGAGAGTCTCGGCTCCGACTCAAGCTCCAACAGCAGAAGTAAACATGCAGTGAGGGGTTAGGTTAAAGTAAGTTCATATCCAGCTAAGTGATCTGGATACTAAATGCTCCCCTCCAAGACCACACCAATGTGGTCCCAGGGAGGCACTATTGGGAGGTGTTGGGACCTTTGTGGTAGGGCCTTCCCCAAGCCCCTTTCTCCTACCACTATGATGATTAAGTTACTTTATTAACTTAGCTGTTTCTCAGTTAAGATGAGTCAGTCATCTGTCTCATGCAATCAAAAGAGACCAACCAACACGCTTGCACAGTGTGCAACACACTTGCTGGGTTCCAAAGTCTTCCCCATAACAACAGTCACTGGCAACAAATTTCAGCTGTAAGCCAAATGATTGACATCAGATTCCACAATGCTGATGGAAGGATTCTGAGACTTTTCTGGGCACAAGAGGAAAGCTTATCATAATAGATTATCGTTGCCTACTGTGGACAGAGGATAAGGAGTGAGAAAGGAACAGATGCTATCTACTTATCACCCACTGGATATCAAGGCAAGCACATCAGGCCTTCTCTGGTACCAGCTGTCATCAGACACCTGCACAGCTGCTGTCTGATATCGGTGGCATTAGACTTTAGCTTTATTCCACAGATCCTGGTAAAGTATCTCCATTGTACCCACTTCCCTGGCATATTCATCTCACCACACAATCCCTTTACTCTCTTCCCTTCCTCTGCCCAGTGGCTCCAGGCAGCTGCTGTACCCCAGGGGCACAGTATATTTACCAGAATATCAGGCTTGTGGAGAATAGATGTTTCCTAGACTGAGAAGCCCCCTCTGTCACAGCTAGTCATTTCCTGCCCTGTTCTCAATATATAGATAACGAGTATAAAGTAAGGAAGGCCCCACGAAGACTGGGAACTTGGGCTTTCTTATTAAGACCCCAGAGCCGGAAGCTGAGAGCATAGGTTTGGATTAGTCGAGGCAGCTGAAGCAGAGCTGCTCTCCTAAGCAGCAACATAACTGTCTTCATTCAACACACACGAAAACAAAGGAGCGCATGACTCATTAAAGGTCACAACATGAGGCAGTGGAAGATTCTGCCGCACTCAGAACTCGTGGTGAACTGCCTCACTATACTCCTCCCTCCTCAGATCTTTCAACACTCCATATACACGCACACACACGTGTGTGCGCACAAGCACAGGGACACAGACACACCTCCTCCTGTACTTTCTGGGCTGAGGAGAAAGGGGTGCATATCTATATTTAATGAACAGCATCTCCAACACTAACACCTGTGGTGGCTTCTCGGGGCACCTCCCTGGTGACTGACAGTGGAAAATATCCCTGCTTCTTTTCCTTACACTGGTGTGACCAGTTCCAAAGTGGCCCTGTGCCCCATCTTGGTTTGCCAAACTGGGCTGTAACTTCATTCTCTCCCGCTTTGTTCTGTCTATGGCATGCAATTTTGACTCTGTAAACTCTATGTGGCATTGACAAAATTTAGTGGGTGCTATTTTAGCTCCTGGATTTATCTTCCCCTACATCTACAAAATCAGCCATGTTCCCCTACTGCCAGCCTTGCACACCCCAATTCCATACTCATGTTCATGCGTCACAATGGTCCCTAAGTTGATGACCTTCATTGCTCTCGTTTCTGTTGCCTCATTTCCCAAACCAAGCAATGCTAGGGCTTTGGGATGACTCTTAAGAAGAAGGTGGAAAGCACTCGTGTAAAAACCAGCAAGAGGTCCTGGGCACCTTGAGCAAGAGGAAGGATCTTTTCCTGAGAAAGCCAGGGGGCCCACCAATGCCCAAGCCTCTTGGATGGACTCCTGGGCACCCTCACACTCCACAGGGTTCTTTATTTATGTTGAGACCCATTTCCAGAACACCAGGACACCTCTGGAACATACGTCTGGAGAAAGCACGTGGAGAAAGCAGAGGCCTGAGAGTTCAAGGGGGTTGGGATGTCAACAATAGGACAAGAGTACAGCTATTCTAGAACACTGCTACAGCCTTTGAGTGATGAAAGGCACTCCCATCATAAATGGCCACAAGCAGGAAAGGAAGAAGTGTATTCTAAAGGTCAGTCTCCATGAGTGCTCTACTTTAAGGTCACTGTGACCTTGGCCTCTCCAAGACACTTTCCCATCCAGATCTTAGGTTCTAGGAGTGTCTCAAGGACACTGACCATGAGAAGTACAACCACCCAGGAGTCCCAGGAGTGGGGACCTTCCATATATGTAGCAAGGATTCTGAATTCAGAGTAACACCATGAAGGTAGGGCAGCCCACATTGTTTCTCTGATGGTTTTTGTTAGCACAAAATCACCACCCAATGCAAAGACCAATTTTCAAATTATAAGGCTGATTCAAAGCTTTGCTTCCTGGCTGCCAGCTGAACCAATGCCACCAGCTAAGTCTGATCTGGCTCCAGCCTTACTGGGCTACACCCAATGATACTCTGGTGCCCAAGAAAATCCCAGAATAGCAGCTCAGCAGACTAGACCACATGGAAACAGGTAAGAGCTCTACAGCTTATATCTTATTTCTTATATCTCCAGATATAAGAAAAATTATTACTGTCTAGTGACTAGGCTCCCTTGAAAAGAGCAGCATCCATGCCTACTACATGCAGGTGCTCCCTCTTCTCAGAAGGACAAGGACATAGCAAGGCCCCAGCACAGACCCCTTAGCCTCATACCACCCTGCCCTGCCAGGGCCTAGAGAGACGTCCCAGTCAGGGAATAGACACATGCTTCCTCACTTCCTCCCAATCAGAAATATGTCCAGTGGTGAGACAGTGAGCTTTTTTAAAAAAATTCATTCCCCACCCCAGCAGATGCTCAACATCTATTGCTAGTGACTTAAACAATAATGATGTCCCGATAAGCAAGAATGTTGTCATGGTTTGTATTGTAAGTATCCCCTAAAGGCTCATATGCTTCATCTTCATTACATGAAGGTGGAAAACCTTCAAGAGGTGGGATCTGATGAAAGGGACTTGACTCACTGGGGATATGTCCTTGAGGGAATACAATAACCCACCCCTTCCTGTCCTTTTCCTTCCCAGCCACCATGAGGTAAAAGGTCTGTGCAAGCCCTTCTCCCTGACCATGATGCAGTGCCTCCCACAGATCTGAAAGCAATGAGCCAATAGGCCATGGACTGGATCTTCTAAACCTGTGAGTCAAAGTAAGCCATTCCTCCCTCTAGGCTGTGGCCTCTGGTAGTTTCACAGTGACAGAAAGCTAACTGACAAGGAGACAGACCACAGGCAAACATGACAAGTTACTTGATGGAGTCTGTCCATCTCCACCTTGAGCACTAAGTCCTTCCATTTGCTCCATGGATGGGGAGGAGCTCTGAGGAAAGAGAAGTGACTAATGGTCTCTATTTCCAATGCCACCACTCTAGTCCAGGCCACTGTCCTATGCCACCACTCTAGTCCAGGCCACCGTCCTATGCCACCACTCTAGTCCAGGCCATCATCCTATGCCACCACTCTAGTCCAGGCCACCGTCCTATGCCACCACTCTAGTCCAGGCCACCATCCTATGCCACCACTCTAGTCCAGGCCACCATCCTATGCCACCACTCTAGTCCAGGCTACCATCCTATGCCACCACTCTAGTCCAGGCCACCATCCTATGCCACCACTCTAGTCCAGGCCACCATCCTATGCCACCACTCTAGTTCAGGCCATCATCCATTTCCTGCCCAGAAATGCTGCAGGAATCCCTGACATTTCTCTCATTCCAGGCTTCCCCATCTCTAACCCAAGCCTCACTCATAACTAGTCACAATGATCTCTCGGGAAACACAAATACTAAATCAGGCCCTGTCAGGCTTCTGCTTCAATCATTTTCTAACCCAAACTCTCTGTCGTGTTTCTTGAAGCTTGTGCATGCTGGCCCAGGCCAACGTCCCTGAGCTTATTACAGACTGACCTCCTTTCATCCCTCAAACGTGCCCAGCTCTTGTCTGCCACAGTGCATTTGCATGTACTTAGAATGCTCTTCCCTCTAATCTTGGTTTAGTGGTTCCGTTCCATACACCAGACCTGGCTTGAAACAATTCTGCCATAAAAGCTCTAATCCAAGGAAGCAAAGCCCAAGCAGTAGCATTCAGCATTCCCGCCCCTCCCTCCTCCATGCCACCCTTGAGTAAAGATGCCCAGATCCCTGGGCAACAAAAAGGGATCCCCCAGTGAGCCACCGACATGGAAAAGATATGAGCTTCAACAGCATAGTCTCCTTCAGTGGTCATGTGCCTTCTGCAGAAAATAGAGCTGGTGACTCCTGAAGAACACCTTAGCGACTTGTAGATCAGAAGGCGGTTCACCCAGGAAGGAAAAGGCTGCAAACTGATGTCCTACTGGAGTCTTGGTCACTCAAGAGTCTCTGAGGACACAACAAAGGCCTTCTCTTTGTGTCAGAAGTCACCCAAGACCTTTGCAGCCATCTATCCAAATTTTACATACGTTAGTCCCCCATGGTGACAAGGGCCCCACATTCCCCTAAAAGCACAGTAGCCATCCTTAAATGGGAGCTGCACTGGCTTGAACCAGTGTAAACCTGGTGACTAGAAAGCAAGAGGACCCAATCTCCTGATCTTGACTCAGCCAAGATTCTGTCCATCACCAGTTCAGGGGGGCTTATCCACGGATGAATCCAGTGTGCCTTCAGGGTCACCCTGTGACAGGGTGTGACATGGAGTGACAGGCAGAAGCTATTTTGGCTGCTCTT
>CABHPH010144859.1:0-34724 GCA_902168325.1 Peromyscus nudipes
AAAAAAAAAAAAAACCATGTATAGATGATGTACACTTATAATATTTTACTATTGGGTTCCATTGGACATTGGTGAATACACTGATACTATTTCATTCGGGTTCCACTGTGCATGGTTGTGTTGCCATGCAGGTTGTGCCCTGTAAAAGACCACAGCATGCCACACACAAGCTGCGCAGTGTGAGTGGTACATTGAGCCTGCCTGAGGCTCTGCACATGAGGAAGTAATGAAAAACCGATCCATTCAAAGCTTACATTCATGATCAGGAGAGAAGTAAAGGGGCAGAGGACAGAAATAAGAAGGAAAAGAAGAACTCTATTGCCCCTTGATCCAGGGTGTAGGGCAGCCCCCCTGCCCTATCCACACGGATGTTTGACTGACATCCTGCCCACCTGTCCCCTGGTGCTTGTTCTATGCAGAGGCGCTCTCCTGCCTCACCTCTGCCTGCTCATTTGCATACCGGCTGCCCTGGCCCTGGTGTTCTTCCTTCTGGTGTTCCTTCTCCCTGCTGCCCTTCAAAAGTCACCCATGTGTACAGTGAGTGCCTTTGACATCGTGATCACTGCTGCCTGGCCAACCCTGCTCTTATAAGCTCACTTTGGAAAGTGTGGAAATCCCAGAGTCACAGTTAAAAGATAGAATCACACTTCAACATTGACAAAGGGCTTTCGTCTCTCTTGTTAACTTTAATCAATGGACAGTGGCTGCTTAGCACTTTGTTGATTCTGGCAGAATTTCCGTATGACTCAGTGATTCCAGGAATGAGGGAAGCAGCTGAAGATGGGATTTGGGTATCTGTGTTCACAGCATTGTGTGCAGAAGGAGAGATGACCGAAGTGCCCATCAGTGAAGGAATGAGTGAAAACAAGTGAATTCTGGTGTGTGCTGTATGGATGAATCTTGAAGACATAAGTTGAACAAGCCAGCCATGAAAGTACAAATCCTGGATAATTCCATTCATATGTGGTATTTAGAGTATAGTGAGATTCCCAGACACCAAAATATGGTGGTGGGTGTGCCATGGGCTGGAGGACAGGGACATGAAGAATTGGTGTTGCATGGCTTTCTTTGAAGAAGACACAGTTCCGGAGATGGATGGTTGTATGATGTGGATGTGCTCAACACACACCACTAAAAATGATCCAAATGACTGATTCCATTCTGTATCTTTCACCTCAATTGGAAACAACCCGAAGGGGACGATTCGGGGCACATGGAGCTCTGTGAGTCAGGACAGTACTCCATTGGTGCTCTCTGCCATGGATACAGGAGTTTAGATACATACACCGTTGCTGCTCTCACAGTCCCGGAAACTTCTAAAATTCAAAAAGGATTCGAAATTCTAAGCTTGTCAACTAGAACCAATCATGAACCATTTAGGATTCAGAGTCAGCCTGGAGCATCCTGCCTGACTGACCCACACACTGACTGACACACACACACACACTGGTAGGAACCACTGTAAGAGACTATGAATCACCTTTAGCATCTCTTTAAAATACTTTTCATTTTTTCATTGACAATTGCATGGGTGTATACAATGTATCATTAGTGTATATAACCCAAATCCCACTCTTACCCCTCTCAGACCTCCTCAATACCCCCTACATGTGTACTCTCTTTAATAGCCCACTGGGTCTATCTAATTAATGCTGCCTGAATGAACACATGTGTGAAGCTCTGCTGGTCGGTTTCTGCCAGCTTGACACAAACTAGAGTCTCCTGGGAAGAGGGCAGCTCAGTTGAGGAAGTGCCTCCATCAGACTGTCCTGCGGGGATGTCTGTGAGGTATTTTCTCGATTAATGACTGATGTGAGACAGTCCAACCCATGGTGGGCAGTACTACCACTGGGTAGGTGGTCCTGGGTTGAATAAGAAAGACAGTTGAGTGAGCCATGATAAGCAGTCCAGTAAGCAGTGTTCTTCGATGGCTGCTGCCTCACCTGCTCTGCTTGAGTTCCTGCCTTGAGTTGTGATAGACTGTGACTGGTATGTGTAAGCCAAATACACCCCTTCCTCCCACAGTTGTTCACGGCCTTTTTCACAGCAATAGAAAGCCAAGTAGGGCAGGAACCATCCACCATACCGTGAGCCACCCAGCAGAGGCCATGCCCCCAAAGAAAAAGAACTCTTCCCCTTTCGGCAGCCATCGGTTGCTGACAGCTTCTCAGCTAGAGGTGGACTCTCGTGAGTCAGTCCTCAATCCATGTTGGAATGTTGACTGGCTTGATCTTATATAGACTTCGTACAGGTGGCTATAGCTGCTGGAAGTTCATAAGTGCAAGGGCTACATCATATCCTTGTTTCTGTCCTCTCTTTCACGATAGTCCTGAGCTTTGGGCTAGCAGGGGTTAATATAAATGTCCCATTTATAGCTGAGCACTCAATGGTCATTTATTCTCAGCACTTTGACCAGTTATGAGTCACTGTTAACCACTGCCAACCGCAAAGAGAAGTTTCTTTGACAAAAGTTGAGAGCAGCATAAATCTATGGGTATACTCGTATACCCATAGATTTATTTATTTAGAAGGCAGTTTGGCAACATATCCATTTAGAGAAATGATCATCGGTTGTCCCTATGGGCCTGTGATCTGAGCCATGGGCTTTTGACCAGTGTATGGTGCAGGTATTAATTCCTTCCTGTAGAGCAGGCTTCAAATCCAACCACAAGGTGACTGGTTACCCCCATTATAGTCATTATAGCCATTACACCAGTAGGTACCGCTCGCCTAGAAGGTCGGTATTGTAGCATACTGGGGTCTACCACTGGATAGATCCATTTATTGCTTCTCACCCAGCAGCCTACTACATAGTACCTTGGGCACTAAGAAAACTCACCAGCAGAGAGGAAGTTTCCAGGTCAGTTCCAGTTTGATTTCTCAGTGTCCTATAATCAATATATGTTGTGTCTTCAGCATTAGAGTCATACATACTATCTAGCTATACTGGGCAACTATAAGCAATAGCAACAATCTGTGTTGTTTGGGGGGGCACGCTGGTGCCTTCTGATCAGCAAGTTTAGCATCTTGAGAGATTTCTCACACCCTTCCTCTTTTTTTGTCTCTTCTCCTGTTCTCTCTCTCTTATACCTCAAACTCTCCCTCCACTCTCTCTGTGTGTCTTTGAGATAATCTACTGTGTTGCCTTGGCTAGCCTCAAACTCCTGGGCTCAAGTGATTTTCCTGCCCCAGCCTTTTGAGTAGCTAGGATTGCAGGCACCTAACATTGCACCTGGCTGAGCAACTTGTTAAATTTACTTTATAACTCCTTCAGAATCCACTATCCAAAAACACACCTATTCAAGTCAGGGTATTATATGTGGCCACATGAAGAGACTGAAAATATATCAAGGGTGATTGACAGATTTGAGAAACATTCTCATTCAATGTGGTTATACACTGTGGGGAAATTCTGTATTTACTTATTTATCTCTTCATTCAGTGAAGTACATTTGGGTTCCTCTAATATGTTAAACCACTGTGATAGCCCTCTAAAGAATATAATACAATCCCCTGTTTCTCAAATTGTCAACCACTTACTAAGGAGTTTCTTCCATTGTGCTGAGTTAGGGAGCAAAGTTCAGTCTGTCTTTCTACTCTCTGGAAGTCAGCATCATCTTGGCCCTGTTTTGACTTTTATCTTTGGTGATAATTGTACATTTTGAGTTGAGTAGGGAAACTCAGGGAAATAGTAGCTACTAGTTCCCAACTAAAATGTCTGCAGGATTTGTTTTCTATCTATGCAGATACATCATGGCAGCGAGAATTTTGATGATGAAACAATGTATTTTTGTGTGAAGAGGAAGAGAATATAGCAACTATAAAGTTATTGGGATAGATTTAACTTCCTAAAAAAATGGGAAAACATGCTTGTAAATCTGATCTGAAATTGTGAACCCCCTTCTGTCTTCTTGTCTACCGGCAGTCTCTGTGATACCTGTTTTATTCCCAGCTATGATGTCCATTTCACTTGGACACTCCAGAGCTTCTCCCATGTATGTTGTGGGACTAGAGTTTTGCATACTCCCTCCATTGAATTCTATTTTAGATAGTATCCTGCTACACATAGCTAGAGTTGAAAAGCAGAGATTCAAAGAAGTAAAAAGTAGCTAATCTGCACATTCACTTGGGGCTAGTAGTTTCTGAGTGAGTCCTAGTCATGGATGGTGCCTTTGCAGCCTCACCACATCTGTACTGAGTCATGTGTTACTGTCCTGTGCCACCTCGAGGAAGGTCAAGCTAGAGGAGGAAACAGCTCGACTTGGGCCACCAGTTTACACAAGGCACCAGGATTTCTTCTGCAGAACTCAGACCAGTCCACTTTCCAGTCAACCTTCTGTTTGCAGTGTTAGAACTCTGGATTTTGTATGTGTTCTGTTCAGACTGGTTCCTGCTATGTAATCCAATCTGGCCTTGAAACTGTGGCCCATCCACCTCCGCCTTTTGAGTGCTGCAATGACTGTGGATACAGGGTGTGCTACCACATCTTAATGGAGATGCAAAGCCCTTCTCAAGCTTTATGTATCCTCACCTAGCTTGAGCTGGGCAGAAGGACTCCCCTTAAAAATAGGATGGTATAAAGAGGAAGGGTCATTTTTACTGTCAAGGAGTAACCCAATACTACACCCATCTACATTCTCAAGTGTTATCTGGGGGGTTGACTTCAATAAATGTGTCTCTCAACTCTCAGATCAGGCATTTGCCATCAAGGAGCAGGAGATTGCAAATGTATTCATGGGTGCCAGCCTCAGCAAAGCTTTCTGGACCAAATAAAGAATGCCCATCTGTATCTATGTGCTTGTCTGGAAACCGTAATGAGGATAGAGCTTCGGGGGAAAAAGCTCTGAACTTCAGTAACTTGTGTCCTTGTCATCACAGTCAAAGTCTGCACACTGGTGATATGGATGAGAACTAGCCACTGGAGTGTCAAGTGAAATTATGAAATTGTTCCGCCCAAAGAAGGTACTGCAGGGGTGTTTGTGTGTTAGGCATTTTGGGTCCTACGTGTTTATGTCTCCCATGCATCCTGATTGAAACAGTGCTGGGGAAATATGCTGGTCGTAGGTTTTGAGATGTGTTTTGCTTTGTCTACTAATATTTGTCACGTAGACGGTTTCCTGCCACCGTTCCTCTGCCCAGCCACCCGAATTCTGGATTAGGTACAGCTGTTTTCCTACCACTCTGGCGTATCACTAGCTTTGAGGCTAACAGCTACAGCTTCTGTTAGCCAAAATCTTAAATCCATGGGCTGAATTACAGAATTAAGTAACAGCTGTTATGTACTTCTATTTAGTGGCACAAAGTTTTCCATTACAAATATACTGTTTTCACTCTTCCTTAAGTTGAAAAACACAAAAATGCCTTAAGGGGTATTTGAATTTCTAAACCTTCTAGATCAAAGATGTTTTTTGCCTGTCCGATTTATAAAATGTTGAAAAACAAAACAAAACCCCTTATAAAAGCCTTGCCATGTTTTTGCCTTTTTGTAACTCAAAACGGCTGAACTGAGAAATGAAGTTGGTTGAGTTTTATTCAAAAATCTAAGAATTCATCAAAAAATGAAGTAATTGATAATTCTGAAACTGTCATTCCAACTAATGTGATCCAAGAATAAATTTTACTGAGCGCTTAATTGATGGTCCAGAAAATTACCAACTAGTACTCAGAGAGAATAAAGCAGATTATGGCTAAGAATGCCAAAATGTTTTAAATTGTTTATTAAAGTGACTCTAGACTAAATTGTAATAACCCGTGCTTGGCGATGGTGTCCAATGTAATTTTCCTCTGTGTCCATATCCACCCATGGTTCACATGTGCTCCATCATCAGGATCAGTAAAATAGTGAGGTGTTTATTTCAAAAAACTGTTGCAGAACATGCTAGACTGTAGAAAGCAACAGATGGGCCCAGTGCCTGATGATTTGAGTAGCATGTGCAGAACACACATGGTGGAAGGAGAAAACCACTCCCAAGGTTTGTTCACACACACACACACACACACACACACACACACACACACACACACACACAATTTGTTCAAAAAAGCCACAGTTCCTGCTTTCATCGTGACCAGGATAAAGCCTGGTCCTCCACGTATAAGAAATAAGTTCTTTTGGGTAGGTCTCGATGTTATTAGCTCATTGGTCATCTGTCGTAGTCACAAATGTGGTAATTTATAGACAGTGCTTGAGTGTTCTCAGAATTCCAGCACTTCTAAGATGAACTACTTTTTCCCTTGTCACTGGAGAGGTGTCGCTTCTGCTCATACTGATTGAAACCTGGATGGCAGATATGGTCCAAGGTGCACATCCTTAAGCACGGGATCATGGTAGCTGGTGTGCTTTCTCACACTCGTGGCTGCAGGCACTTCTGCCTATAGAAGGTCACTTATTTCCAATTTCCTTGTTGCCTTTACTTAAAATATAGGGCTTTTGTTTGTTTGTTTTATTACTGTGGTGCTGTGAATATCACTGTATAAATAAAATGCTGATTGGCCAGTAGCCAGGCAGGAAGTATAGGCGGGACAAGTAGAAAAGAGAATTCTTGGAAGTGGAAGGCTGAGGCGGAGAGACGCTGCCAGCCGCTGCCATGAGAAGATGTTAAGATACCAGTAATCCACGAGCCACGTGGCAACTTATAGATGAATAGAAATGGGTTGATTTAAGATATAAGAACAGTTATCAAGAAGCCTGATGCAGCCATACAGTTTGTAAGCAATATAAGTCTCTGTGTGTTCATTCGGTTGGGTCTGAGTGGCTGCGGGACTGGTGGGTGAGAGAGATTTGTCCTGACCGTGGGCCAGGCAGGACCAGGAAAACTCTAGCTACATTGTGGAGTTTTGTTGTTGTTGTTACTAACATTAAATGTACCCCAGGGAATTCTGGGAAACCTGAAGAGTAGCAATTATACAACAAACGAGAGTAACAACCTCTTACGATTTGCATCCGCTAGGTGAAGCTACATTTGTTCTGTTTGCTTTAAGCAGTTGTATGGACTTCCTTGGGGGTCATACTACATACAGAATTTCTACTTTTCATTATAGTTACTTATTTCCTGTGTGGAGCAGAGGGGAGGCACATGCGATGGCATACATGTGGAGATTGGAGGGTAACTTTTGAAGGTCAGTTCCCTTCCTCCCGTGTGGGTCCAGGCAGAATGAACTCAGGTTTCCAAGAGACTAGCAGCAGATGCCTTTACCCACAGAGCCATCTTGCCTGCCACGATTTCTGCTTTTAAAACCCGCAGTAAGGGGCTGGAGATGTAACTTAGTTGGTAGTGTGCTTGCCCGATGTTCACTAAGCCTGGGGTTTGATCCCCGGCACTACATAAACTGATATAGATCCACAATCACAGCATTTGGGAAGTGGAGGAAGGAGGATCAGAAGTTCAAGGTCATCCTCAGCTAATTAGAGATTTCAAGGCTAGCCTGAGATGCTTGGTACCTTATCTCACAACAAATAAATGTAATAAACCCACCATTAATACCAGTCTTAATGAATAATACTACTTTGTGATATATACTTTATAAGCATTTGGGGATTAAAGTACCAATGTTTTCCTTTAGTTACTTCTAAGCCTTTGTGTATAAAATGTTTTTGATGTTTCTGTTAGACAGTGAGTTCAGGTTGTGTGTTAAAGGAAATCAATTTGCCCCGGCTTAAGGGGGAAAGGAGATGTATTGACTTGGTGGTGAAAAGTGAGGGATGAATTAAATTCAAACATAACTGGATACAGGAGCTAAGTGATGTCTTCAAGAACTTGTGTTTTCTCCATTAATGCTTTAAATTTAGCATACCAAGTAATGGGTTTCATTGCCCCACTTCCATATACTTTACACACACACACACACACACACACACACACACACACACACACACACACATACTCACTCACTCACTCACTTACTCACTCACATATGCAGTATATATACATATAATTATCCTGTTTTATTCCCCCTTTCATTGCCTTCCATTGGGCCAGGTTGAGGGACAGCACTGTCTTAATCAGGGTTTCTATTGATGTGACAAAATGCCATGACCAAAGCAACTTGGGGAGGAAAGGGTTTAGCTGGTTTACACTTCCACATCACCGTTCATCATCCAAAGAAGTCAGGACAGGAACTCAAGCAAGGCAGGAACCTGGAGGCAGGAACTGATGCAGAGGCCATGGAGGATGCCACTTACGCACTTGCTTCTCATGCATGGCTTGCTTAGCCTGCTTTCTTATAAAATCCAGGAACACCAGGCCAGACACTGGGCCCCGGCCAGGCCCGCCTATAGCCTAATCTCATTGATGGATCTTCTCAATTGAGGCTCCCTCCTCTCTGATGACTCTAGCTTCTGTCAAATTGACATAAAAATAGCCAGGGCAAGCACCAAGCCACTGAGGACTACTTTTCAGCCTCTGATGTTTATGAGACCCACCTGCCTGCCTTCCACTGGGGGACACTGTTCTGGACCCCTCTACCCCTTCCCTTCTTCCAGAATCAAGTGGCTTGTTTCCCCACCTCTGTCTTCAGTCCCCACTCATGTTGATCCCAACCACCCTGCGTTCTCTGTCCACTCCTCCAGCTGTTTTCCATCACAGAAGTATTGGTGCCTGATGATCGGCTGTATTGTCGTGTAGTATATCTCAACCTTCCTAATGTTCCAACCCTTTAATACAGTTCCTCATGTTGTGGTGACCCCCAACCATAAAATTGTTTCATTGCTACTTTATAACTATAATTTTGTTACTGTTACGAATCATAATGTAAATAGGATATCTGATGTGTGACCCCAAGGAGGTCTCAACCCACAGGTTGAGAACCACTGACCAAGAGGAATATTTTTTTTTTTTAAATAGGTATCTCTTGTACTCAGTAATGAAAGACATTGCTAGGCGGGTGTGTACCTCTGTAGGGTCAACCCATCTGAAGAAGTAGTTGGGGGAGCAGTGCAAGTCCCCAAAGGAAAGAAACTAAGATGTTGGGCAGCGGTTGCTGCAATGAGCTAGGCTGCTGGGCTGAACAAAATAGTGGTGACCCTTATGGCTGAGATTGCTTTTGATGCCAAATCTCAGAAGAGGAAACACATAGGACGTGTGTGTTTGAGCTTCCTGATACTTCTTCCCGTGTTGCCCCTTTAAACTTGGAGTTGACAAAATAATCTTCCTGAAATGCATATCCCATCATGCCCCTTTCCACTATCCCAACAGGTTCCCCCTCCTGACACCCGGGTGCCAAGCTGGTCAGGCTCAGCATTGCCTGGTCTCACCTCACCCTGTCCCCCCTTCACACCAGACCCCCCAAAGATGGCTTTCTCTTCTGCCTGGAATCCACTCCTCTTCACAACAGCCTCTGTATTTTTTCTTCTCCTTAGGTCTGTAGTAGTTTGAATGAGAATGCCCCCAGTAAGCTCAGATACTTGAATACTTGGTCCCCAGATGGATGTGCTTTTGGGGTAGGCTCTGGGGGTGTGGCCTTGCTGGAGGAAGTAGGTCACTAGCAGGTAGGCTTTGAGGTTTAAAAGCTGGGCACCAATTCCAGTTTCTTTTCTCTGCTTCCTGCTTGTAGTTAATATGTGAGCTCTCATCTTGCTGCTCAAGCTGTTGGCCTGCCTATTGCCATATTTCCCTAATGAGGTGCTGATAGACTCTTATCTCTCTGGAAACATAAGCCCGAATAAACCCTTCCTTCTGTAAGTGGCCTTGGGTGTGTTATTTTATCAGCAATAGAAAAGTACCCAATGTCAGGGCCATCTTCCTGGGTCACCTCCTACTCTTTCTCCACATGTGCAGACTTGATCCCTCTGGGGAGTCATAGGAAGCTGCTCTAAGGGAGTTTTCTACCCCATCCTAGCAACACACCTGTCCTCTTCATCTCCCTCATCTCTGTTTATGCTTGCTGATCTTCCATCTCCTCCACTAGAGTGTCAGCTGCACGAGACCCGTTTCTCTTTGTCCATTGTCACACCCGAAAGGTCAAACTAAGATCTGACATGGTTTGTCACAGTAAGCACCACAATAAATATTTGTTGTGAAAAATATGAGCAAACCATTCCCCAAGTATATCATAGACTTTACAATACCACCACCACCACCACCACCACACCACCACCATCATCATCACCACCACCACACCACCACCACCACCACCACCACCAGCAACAGCAGCAGCAGTAGCACCAACACCAGCACCAACACCAACACCAGCAGCAGCAGCAGCAGCAGCAGCAGCAGCAGCAGCAGCAGCAGCAACAGCAACAGCAAGGGTACCTTCTGATTCTTCAAAACTTTTTTTAATCCTTGTTGTTGTTATTGTTTTTAGATGTATTCATGTGTGTTTTGCCTACATGTATGTACATACACCCACCCTATTCATGCCTGGAGCCTCCAGAGGCCAGAGGAGGGTGTGGGAGCCTCTGGAACTGGAGTTACAGAAGTTGTTAACTGCCGTGTGAGTGCTGAGGATCAAACCTGGGTCCTCTGTAAGAATAAGTGTTCTCAACTGCTGAGCCATCTCTCCAGTCCCCCTGTTTCCATCTCTTGCAGAGATGATGAGAGACTTCTTTGGCTCCTCACTGTCTGACATTCCATTTCTAGCTAACCAGAGCCTGGCCTCGGCTGTACAGCCTCAGATGTCACACAGCTCTAAGGCTGTGCTGTTTCATTTCATTGAAATACAGCCTGAGTCTTGACTCACACTATCAACTAAGAAGATTCCATAGCAACTGGACTCAAGACAAGTCTAAATCCGTGGTTTTTCAACCTGTGAGTCATGACCCCCATGGGGGGGGATATTTAAATTACAATATGATTCATTAACAGAAGCAAAATACAGTTATGAAGTAGCAATGAAAATAATTTTATGGTGTGTGTGTGGGGGGGGTCACCACAACATGAGGAACTGTATTAAAGGGTCGCAGCATTAGGAAGGTTTCGAGAACCACTGGTCTAAATGTTAAGTGAAGATTAGTGAATAATCAGCTTCTACGTTTGGGATGTAAGCTCTGTGACCCATCTCTGGTGCTTTCCCAAAGGACCCAGGTTCAATTTCTAGCACACATATGATAGCTCACAACTGTCTATAACTCCAGCATCAGGCAAGGGATCTGGTGCCCTCTTCCAGACTTCATGGGCATTGCACACACATGGTACACAGACACACATGCAGACAAGACATCCATCACATAAAAATTATAAAAATAAAGGGAGAAAAGTCTTGCAGAAAGAGCCAATTCATATAAAAAGTATTTAATATAAAGAACATCAAAGCACAAAAATGCTGATGATATATGACATATGATATTACTCAAATTTCCCTTTATCTGACAAGAATTATTTGAACAAAGAATGCTAAGCCTCGCCTTAGTCACCATTCTTAAACAAACTTTCCAGATCACCCAACATAGAGAAGACAAGAAACTGACTGAAACCAAACAAATGAAAGACCGTGTTCTTAAAAATAAATAGCCAATGCGAAGTTTTCTGATTTCAAAATAGCACCATTGGAAAAGGAGATGTACCTGAGCAGGTGATATGCCAAAATTCATGCACAATAAGCTTTGGTTGATTTTTATTGTTGTTTGGCTTGGTTTTTGAAACAGGGTTCCACACAGACTAGGCTAGCCTCAAACTCACTAGGTAGTCAAGGCTGGCCCTGAACCCCTAATCCTCCTGCCTCCACCTCCCTAGTGCTGGGATTACAGGTGTTTGCCAGGACATCTGGCTGTGTGGTCGATTTTTAAATCTTTGTTGCAATCTGGAGTGGGAAATTAAAAGAGAATTTTTGTTGTTGTTGTTTTAAGTACAACTTTAACTAAAGAGTCAAAAGACACCTGGTGGATAGCAGATGCACACACGGACCAGCCAGAGTGTGTTCCTTGATTTCCGCCATGTCTGTCACCAGTCGGGGACCTCGACCACGAAGGGCGTTTTCACATCTATCTTGCCACTGTTGATGATGGTGCAGTCAGTAAATGGGCGGTCATGGTCATCCGTGGCTTGAAGTTCTATGGAGTGTACCACAGTCTGGTAAGAGAAAAAAGCAGGAGATGTGTGGCTCATTGGGGGTTAGTAGCTATGATGATTCACAGGAATAGCCAGTCCAATTCCAGAAGTACAAATGGGAAATGTTTGCTGTTATTACTCTTTTGAGACAGGGTCTCGAATATCAGGCTGGCCTAGGACTTGCTACGTAGCTGAGGGTGACCTTGATCTTTTGATACTCCTGCTTCCTCCTCCCACGTGCTGGGATGACAGATGTGCACCACCACCACAGGTTTAAGTGGTACAGAGGACCAAACTCAGCACTTCCTATATGATCAGTAAGCATCTACCAATGGAGCCACATCCCCAGCCCTGGGACATACATTTCATCATTGTAAAACCATGCAAGCTGAGGAGCGCTGCTTTGCAAATAACTCCAGCATTCTCCTTATCTGCTACTATCAATCTTCAAAACAATGTCATTGGGAGTGGAGCACCTAGGAGATTATCCTGGGATTTTACATACACATTTATACACATGCAATAATACATATATAAATAATATATATGTGGTGTACGTGTTATAAATATGTGTATGTAAGGTATGTGTGTATTATATGTATATATGTGTGTTGTTATATGTATACACACACACACACACACACACACACACACACACACATACACGGTCTATCAGTCCACTCAGAGAGAATAAAGGTACTTGTTTCTCAGAAACTCAGATAACATATATTTCCATTTCTTTAATAATAAACATGTTACACTTGAAAAAGGCTTAGCTAGTCTTGTAAATCCATAGCTCCAATAAAAGATATTTCAATTGAACTGCTACAACCCATTGTAATTATTAACATGGGGTTACTGTAATTATTAACATCGGGTTGGGTTCAGCTCTACCATTATCCTCGTCTAGACATACCAATGCAGGCTATGGATGTAATTCAATCCTAAGTAGTAGGGGCCCTGGAGGGCTTCTCAAGCCCATGAACCTAAGGGTCACAGTGACACTGTGACCAAGAAAGTCATTTCTGATGAGTTCTCCAGGGTGCGTCTCAGTTCCTGGCCTTTGGTTGGGGGGATCAGGAGAGCAGTAGAAATGGGTGAGAGAACCGCAGCTAGTGGGGAGCTGTGTAAACTCAGATGACACAGAGCACCTCACATGCAAATGAGACCCAGGGACACAAAAACGAAGCGGAAGGGAAGCCAGGGTCAGTTGAGCTGCTTTGTGTTTCAACTGGACACAAACTAGTCTCCTGGGAAAGGGAACCTCCACTGAGGAATTGCCCCCATCTGTGGGCATGTCTGTGGCACATTTTCTTCGTTGATGATTGATGTGGGAGGGCCCAGACCATATGAGCAGGTGATTTTGGATGATATAAGAAAGCAGGCTGAGCAAGCCATGGAGAGGAGGCCAGTAAGTAGCATTTCTCCATGACCTCTACTTCAGTTCCCTGGATGATGGACTCTAATTTTTATGTTGGCTAATTTTATGTCACCTTGACACAAGCTAGAGTCACAGAAGGGGAGAGAGCTTCAGTTGAGAAATGCCTCCATAAGATCTGGCTGTAGGGCATTTTCTTAATTGGTGATTGATGGGGAGGTCCTAGCCCGTTATGGATGGTACTATTCCTGGGTTGGTGTTCCTGGGTTCTGTAAGAAAGCAGGCTGAGCAAGCCATGGGGAGCAAGTCAGTAAACAGCACCCCTCCATGGCTTCTGCATCAACTCGTGCCTCCAGGTTCCTGCCCTGTTTGAGTTCCTGTCCTGACTTCCTTCAGTGATGAACAGTGACTTGAAAGTGTAAGCCAAATAAACCCTTTCTTCCCCAGTCTGCTTTTGGTCATGGTGTATCAGCAATACAAACGCTAACTAAGACAAATCCTTTGCTCTCCAAGTGACTTTGGTCAGTGTTTTATCACAGCAATAGGAAAGCTAACCAGGATACCTGGACACTTGGCAGAGGCTGAGAGAGATGTTCTGGGAAGCTATAGGACAAATCCTGAGAGTTGAGAAGAATGAGGATTTTCTGAAATGAGTTATGAGTTGGATCTCTTTGTTATTTTTCAGTGAATAACTAGCAATGTAGATTTGGGTCCTCTTGATAATTTCTGGTTATTATAACCTGTGTCTTTATATGTGACTTAGTATGTGGATGGCATCACATGAGTTCAGGATTTTTTTTTTTTCAAGACAGGGTTTCTCCGCGTAGCCTTGGCTGTCCTGGAACTCACTCAAACCAGGCTGGCCTCAAACTCAGAGAGCCTCTGCCTCTGGAGTGCTGGGATTAAAGGCGTGTGCCACCACCTCACAGCCCAGGATTTTTTTTTTTAAGTATTTGTTTGTTTACTTATTATAGAGATAAGATTGCTTTTAGCCCAGGCTGGCTTAGGACTTCCTTTATAGCACAGCTAGTATTGAAATCACAATCTTCCTGCCTCTCCTCTTTAGTATTGGGATTAAAGTCATGCACCATCACACTTGGCTATAATATTTTAATTTAATTTAATTTAATTTAATTTAATTTAATTTAATTTCTGAGACAGGCTCTCACTATATATCTCTGTCTGGCCTAGTACTCACTGTGTAGACCAGGATGGCCTCAAATTCAGAGATCTGCTTTCCTCTGCCTCTTAAGTGCTGGGATTAAAGTTGTGCACCACCTGCAGGCTAATATTTTATTTTAGTTTAATTGTAGTAAGAAACATGTAACATTTTTTAAGGACTATTGTATAGTAATATACTCTATATCAAAACATTTCCGTTCTAGAGGCAGCCTTCTTAAGATTCAGGAGTAAACAATTCACAAATCTCAGAAAGTCCCTGAAATTTACAAAATTCACAAGGTACCTCCCCCAAGTTATATAAGGAATAACTTGTGGGTAAAAGGGTCTCTTAAGACAGCTAAGTTGCTAGGAAGTCATTCATAGAGCTCTAAAGTTGTAGCTTTTTTGAATAGCTGTCCATGCTGAGATGGGATTTTCAGTGATGTAGTTGCCTTTGAGTCATCCATGTTCCTGTAAGTAACCTCTCACCTAGACTCCTGTAAGAAACCCCAATGAATTCATTGGTTCACCAAGTTGGACTTTGATAGAGTCACTCCCTTGGTTTTTCATTAGTACAATAGGGTGAATAGATGTTTGTCCATATCTTCCCAAGAAAAGTCACAAAATGAGTACATACCTCAGTAGTGGTTACATGCATGCAACCACAGGTTTGGCAACTTGCAAAACTAAAGTCTGCATTCATTCAATACCTCTTTCTCCCCACCTCTGGCAACTGTCAATTTTTTTCTATCTCTATGAACTTGACCACTCTAAATAGCTCATATAATTAAACTCATACACTATTTGTCTTTTTGTGACTGGATAGGGTTTCAAAGTATATGTGAATAGATAGATTGACAGAAAGACAAACAGATAGATCATATATATATATATATATATATATGTGTGTGTGTGTGTGTGTGTGTGTGTGTGTGTGTTTGTGTGTGTTATAGCACACATTTAAATGTCTTTTTTAATACCAAATAATACTTCATTGAATACATATTCAGTCCCTAGTTTATTTGGTTACATTTCTTTAATTAACTAAAGTACCTAACTTCTTCAATGTCTGCTTTGATGCCTCTAGAAATTAAAATACCATGCCATATGTAATTTATTCACCTTCAAAAACTCAAGTCACAGTTGGGCAGTGGTGGCACACACCTTTAATCCCAGCACTCAGGAGGCAGAGGCAGGTGGATCTCTGTGAGTTCGAGGCCAGCCTGGTCTACAGAGTGAGTTCCAGGACAGCCAAGGCTATACAGAGAAACCCTGTCCTGAAAAACAAACCAAAAAACCACCACCAACAAAAAACTCTAGTCACCATACAATGGCTATCTAATAACGCATTTGAATATTCAATGACTTACTGAAGGTCTCCTCATAAGCATAAAGCTTTATAAGAGGGGGAAAAGATATATCAAATTACCATCCCATCCAGGACTTTTCCAAATACGACATGTTTGCCATCCAACCAGGTGGGCTTGGTCAAGGTGATGAAGAACTGGGAGCCATTGGTGTCGGGGCCAGCGTTGGCCATGCTGACCCACCCAATGCCATAGTGCTTGAGTTTGAAGTTCTCATCAGGAAATGTCTCACCATAAATGCTCATACCTGGGTAAGGCCAAAGAAGGAGGGACAAAAGTAAAAGTTAAAAGCAAACTCTTCAGAGAAACTGAAGCTTGTCATGTAACCTGTTAATAGGATCCCACAGGTGACAGGAATGAGGATAGGCAAACGTAAGCAGTGAAAGGGTAGGTAAAGCGGACTCATTAAGGAAATAGGCACCAGGGTCTGAACCGAACCGAAGAAGGCCCTTACTATGGCACAAGACGAAAGTACCCATATCCTCAAGCCAAAATTTGACCAAATAAGTCAGTGATTTCATTTTGAAGGGAAGATGGCATCTGAAAGCAGGGTAGAAAGGTATCTGAGGCATCCTGGGGGCTCTGTCTCTGCTGTATGCTCAGATGACTTGTTCTAGGTCTCTCCCATCTCAGCACCCATCCAGGTAACCAAGCACCGAGTGCATACATTGGTTTAACCCCACAACAACCCCATGGAACAGGCCTTCTCGGTCCTGGTTTTTGTTGGGAACGAGTTACAAAACTGGCCAATAGCAGAGCAGAACTGCAACATCTGGTTCTCTGATTCTACGTCTACTGCTTTTTCTCAGTAGCAGCTAGTCCGTAAGTGACAGGTGTGACCTGAGAGCCCATGGGACACAGAGGATGATTGAGACTAGGAACATCCATGCCCTGGAGCTCCGGCAAAGCAGCAACCACGACGAGAACCCTTTCCCCAGAGCAGCAGTGTGGACTGTGCGAGCCACCCTCCACATGTTTCAGCCCTTCAGGGGCCTGTCCTGCCTACCTCTCCTTCTGACAGTCTGTTTGCCCAGGAATTGCCAACCGAAAATCCTGGCTCAGTTAGAAGTACCAGAAGTGGAATCAAACCCAAGAATTTTAAAGCTGACTGTCTAGGACATAGGAGATGGCCTGGTGGATAGCTCTGCTCACAGAGAGGTCGAGGCTAAATGGTCCAAAATTTCCTCTCTTCCAAACTCAGAAAATGTTAACCTAAGATCTCTTCCTGCCCCCGCCACACACACCCGCCCGCCACACACATATACACACTGAGCAAGGAAGGCAAAGAAGAGAATAAAAACAGGAAAAGAGGTCAAAGTAAAGTTGTCGCTGTTTCTGCCGGACTCTGGTAAGAAAGCAGGAGCAGGGTGAGGGCACAGGTGCTACAGCCAGCTGCACAGTTGCCTGGGAGCAGCTGTTGCAGCAGCCGGGTTGCTCCTATGTGTGGTTCTCAGCAAATCTTATCCCCAAGGAACCTGAGTGCATCTCTCTTCTCCACCCTGCACTTTACACCCTGTACCACTATGGTAAGATTTTTTTTTCTTGTTTTGTGGTGCTGGGGGTTGACTGAACGCAAGGTCCTATGCATGCCAGGCAAGTGCTCTACCACTGAGTTACATCCCTAACCTTTTGTATTTTTACAAGAACTAAAACGCAATCTTCAAAATGTGTATGGCAAATGGAAGAGTTAAATGACAACACTTTTTAAAAATAAATAAATAAATAAATAAATAAGCCATTGCAACAAATGCAATGTCAAAATAATATCTGAAAATAGCCTAGGGGCTACTTCATGGTAGCCATGATAGCTACCAAAACCAGCATTTAATCCTGAAGTAGATTTAAGTTCTGTCTAGATGCTTGGATGGTATGTGCTCTGGAAAAGTATGCTCGCTGGAGAGAAAATACTCCCTGGAATTGGGCAATTATGACCCTCGGAGAGATAACACAGTGTAGTTTGAAACTAGAAATCTAAGTGTATCTTCTATTGAACTTTGCTTATAAAACTTAGTTTGTATTACATTTGTTGATAGCTCTTAAACATTTGTTGATGGACTTAAACATTTTTTTTATTCCTAAAAGGGCCAACCACAAAAGAAAGCAGTTTTGGTAGAAGAGGCAAAAATGCACCATGATCTGCCACCATCATGCCAATGGTGTCCTTCTGGCCCCTTCCCCTCCACACCCACACTGGCTGCTGCCTGCCACACCAGTGTAGGCACACCTTTGTTTTAGTTTCCCTTTCCATGGCAAACATTTTTCTATCTTCTACATACCAAGAAAGATCTGTTGAGTGCCTGCAAAATATCCTGCCAAATGACTGTCTCTACACTGTGTAAAGTCCACGAAGGATCAAGGAATCCTGCTTAACCTCAGGAGCACTTCACTTGTTCAGATCTGCCAGGATTCTGGCGCTAGGGCTCTACAACTCCATCCTTCTTAAAGAACTGGAGTGGGATTTGGGCGGTGGTGGTGCACGCCTTTAATCCCGGCACTTGGCAGGCAGAGGCAGGCAGGTCTCTGAAGCCAGCCAGCCTGGTCTACAGACTGAGTTCCAGGGCATCCAGGGCTACACAGAGACCCTATCTCAAAAAACAAACAAACAAACGAAGAACTGGAGTGGGCTTTATGGTTTTGCCCCACAATTGTGAGGCCCTGTTGCTTAGGTTTCAGCTTGGCAAACGAGAAAGGGGAAAGGCAAGGACAGTGTTACCTCCGGTGCCGTCCCTAGCGGTGAAGTCCCCTCCTTGAATCATGAAGTCCTTGATGACACGATGGAAGATGCTTCCTTTATACCCGTAGCCTTTCTAAAGAGATGATTTCAATTGAATGCACAAGTAGAAATAACCCTTATTGAAAGATGAACCGTGTTTATCCGAAAATGAGAAAATTTGAACATCTACAGAACTCGACTATGTTCTAGCAACTGTATACAGGGGAAAGTTTACCATTAACTGGCCAAAATAAATGAAATACAGCAATCAAGTATTAATGGGAATAAGTAGAAAAAGAGCACTCTGCATTTTCACTTGATGTTTTTCCTCTCAATTTCTGAAAGCCTAAGGACACTGAGTGAGTAATTTTAAGAAAACAGTTTTCAAGAAAAAAAGTAAATTTAAAAAACAGAAAAGTCTAAGGTGTCACACACTCATCTGATATGTTAATTGCCATTTTTTCCAGAAGACATCTTTGGATCTTGTATTAAGGAAGATCCACACTTGTGCTCAGTTAAAGTCAATAAGGCTGGGACAGACCTCTCCTGTTGCCAGAGCCACGAAGTTTTCCACCGTCTTGGGTACCACTTTTCCAAAGAGGCCAATCACAATTCTACCCACATCTTTGTCTCCGATCTTCACATCAAAGAAGACCTGCGGGTAATTGAGATGCAGAGTAGAAGGTCACCACATGAAAAAGACAGAAATCTGAGCTAAGTCAAAATTAAATCTGAAAATTGGTCCCCATAGGAAAGCCTGCCCATCAGTGTTTTATGAGAGTCTGGAAGCATGAGGCTAATTAGAAGTGCTGATGTAACACTGTGTGGGAACGGTTCATTCCCAAATATTCACTCAACAAACATTAAGCACCACATACAGGTCAAGCATGTATTAGGTACTGAGAAAGTGTGACTTAGTATGGCCAGAGTCAGCTTGTAAAGTCTTCAATACACCCCCCACCCCAGCCCTAGAAAACCACAGCCCTGCTTCTCCCCCTTCCCTGCTTTGTGGATGAAGATGAGAACAGAGAATATTGCTCTTCTCTCTACTCTTGGCAGGAAGAAAAATAAAATGATGAGCACTGAAGGCTACCTATCCAAATTTGTTTTTTTTTTTTTGTCATTTCAAACACTGCCACACTCGTGATGAGTTCTTGGTAGACATCTGCTGTCAAGGGACCAGCCAGAGATGACAAAACGCAATAGCAATCCTTGGGCAGGCTTGCCACTCACATCCCAGAGCAGTAAGACACCAGGTCCCCAGGAGGACAGCTAACCGCTAACCGGTGTGTGGCTGCCCATAAAGCTATTGTCCTGTAAACTTCAACACTGGGTTCAGGTGTCTAGTTCTCATGGTCACCCAAGTAGAATTTGTTTTTTCTCTGTCATCTTAGAACAAAAGAAAGATAACACAGCTAGAAATACAAGCCACATTTTTTTTTTCAGATTAAACCTTAAAAGTTCTCTTGGAGTTTCTTTTTAAAAACTGTTTCACCTGGAATGAAATTATACACGTTTCGCTTCACAAATCACTATGTTCAGATGATTTGGAGACAGAAGGCTCGAAAAGGCCACGGAGTCAAAGGGCATTCCATTAGCAAGTTTAGATTATATGAACCAATTTACTGTTTGAATGGGTAAAAAAAGACATTCAAGGGATGGCTTTAAAAAAATATAAGAAGGGTTGTCAAAGAAAAAAGATGCCTTGCAAATCTAGAAAAATCACTAGGTAAAGACTGTCAAACTCAGCTCAAGGCAAGGACTTCTGCCAATATATCAGAACGCCTGTCACAGGCTGATGTGATATTTAGTGCTTTGCGTGGCATTTACATTTCCTCATGGCCAAAGCAGACACTGTTTTATTATCATTTCTATACAAGAACTTTACTGAAAGCATTGAAGACTCGACTCTTCGTGTGAGGTATGACAGGAGACAACCACCAGTGTGGCTTTGGGGACAAAAGGCTGCTTCAGCAGGAGTGAGTCAGGCAGTGAGAAGTGGTTTCTCCAAGGGGTTTCCATGCCTGGGTGAGAAAGGAATGTGGGCAGGCACGGAACAGCTCTGCCAGAGAACCAGGGCTGTAATTTTAAAGAGACAATCAGAAAGATACTTGCGAAGCTTTCCGACTCTTAAACTAAGGGAGTAAATTCTTAGAAAGCAACAAAGTAGGGCAACAGCAGAAGAAAACGAATCTGCTACCCAACAGCATCCACAATGAAAATCCCCATTTTCACACACAGCCCAGCTCACATAGCTCTGAATTTTTTTCCTCCCAATTGCCAAGTCCTTCAACTCCATGAGGATAGTATAAGGAATCACATCAGAATGTTCCCAACTCTAACAGAAATGACAAAGTCCAACCTTGTTTAACCAACAAATAGTTATTAAATACCTACAAGCAAGGCAAGGTCCCTACACAAACTGTCCTAAAGGCGGCATATAACAGGGTCAACGGTGAAGTGGGAGGCAGAGAGAGAGATCGGTGTGAGGTTGAGGCCTGCAAGTTCCAGGTCTCAAAATAAAAATTAAAAAAAGAAAAGTCAAAAATAACCACAGTTGGTACAGGACAGCATGTGAGATGTGCCCAAGAACACTGTATGTGAAGTCCTGGGGGGCAGGAAGGATTGGGAGAGGGCACCACCACGAAGGAGTGGGAGGCAAGGAATGGAAGGGGACAGTCTCAGAGACAATAATGGGCATATCCCTCACCTGACTCTCCTTCCTGGAGCCAAGGCAGCCAGGCAGGCCCCATGTAGTCAGGACGCCCCGCCCCGCCCCTTCCCTGCGGCTGTGGCCTTTCTTCTGTAGACTTTCTTCTACTCCTAGGCCATGCCACAGGCTGGCCAGGAGGTGTCCACTGTAAGTGGTTGGGCATTGCTGCAAAGACTGCTGCTCACTTGCTCTGAGTAGATCTCCATCAATGCATTTTAAAAGCTCTCTGGGTGAGGTGTTTCCAACATTACCAGGGACAGACCCTGAAGAATTACCCATTGTTAATTCACACCTACTTAGGCATCATGCTCTTTATCTAACTACCCTACTCCCCTTTTTCATCTAAGCTTTCCGGTAGCTCCTGTTAATTATGCCTCCAATATCTACTTCAAGTTCCTTGTTCCCCCTTCCCAAGATGACCACCCTGATCCAAGCCACCATCTGGAGTGCTAGTATGGAGCCCCGAATGGCTTCTCAGTTCGAGCTCTGAAGTGACCACAGAATTTATGAGCATATATGAAATCATGTCATTTCCATGTGCAAAGCCCTCCAGCCACTTTACCTTGGAGCAGTGGTTCGCAACCTGTGGGTAGAGACCCCTTGGGGGTGGGGGTCAAACGATCCTTTCACAGGGGTCGAATATCAGATATTCTGCATATCAGATATGTACATTACAATTCATAACAGTAGTAAAATTACAGTTATGAAGTAGTAACGAAAAATAATGTTATGGTTGGGGGTCACCCCACCATGAGGAACTGTATTAAAGGGTCGCAGCATTAGGAAGGTTGAGAACCACTGCCTTAGGGTAACCTGTGAGTCCTAAGAATGATGGCCTTAATGGCCACACTCCTAGCCATTCCTTTTAAGGCTGTTCAGCGTCTTTCTCTTACTCACTCATCCAGCCTCATCTCAGGCCATTCTGCCCTCAGTCCTGCCCCCAAAGGAAACGGTCCTTTAGGAACACTCTGAGCCAAGAATGGCTTTCCTGCCTGGAGAACTTTGCACCAGCAATTCCCGATGGCACCCCAGCCTTGCACCAGCAATTCCCGTTGGCTCCCAGGCCTTTGCCACTTGGGTTTTCCTCACCAGTCAAGTGTTTTTTAAATGGCATCCAACCTATATCAGGTTCACTTCCTTCACTATTTCATAGTTGTATGAATTTTATGCTTATGGTTTTATCTGAAATAGTATCTGCAGACCAAATCTGCGTTAGCTGTGTGGCTTGCGCGAATTTTCCAGTTTATATACCTAAAAGATCAAGAGGTTGCCTGAGGATGGATGTTACTCTAATCCTGATGGCTTTCGGGTCTCAGGAGAATGACCCTGGGTGCTGGACTGACTTTTCTCTTCTTGCTGGCTCTTTGGTTGAGTCTGCCATGCAAGATTTAAACCTTCTGCTAGTCCTGAGGTATCATTTCCAGGGGCGAAGCAGACCTGTCATTAAGACCACTTACCGCTGGTCCCACCCTATTCCAAGCCTGCTAGTTTTTTGTTTTTGTTTTTGTTTTTTTTCCCCCTGGACATAGTCGTTACCCCACCTCAGCAATCCCTCCCTCCCTTTCTCCTAGCACCTTTTCTTTATCTTCTATCCTGGGGTAAAACAGACTGAAATAGAACTTCAGCAGTGGACATTGTATGGACTAAATTCCTGGCGATTCCCCACCTGCCTCCCTTAAGATTCAGTGTCACATTGTCATGCCTGCCCAGGATTCAAATCAGGCCCGTCACAAAGTTAAAAACTGTTTAGGAGGGTGACAGTTCCTAAACAGGGGAAGAGGACAGGTCTCAAATGAGCCTGTCCGGGGACCTAGGCTCTTCCCAGCGGGTGACGTCTTAAGCAGGCAGCCTGTCCCCTCCCCTCACATTCTTCCAGCTTTGTTCCAGGCCAAGGAAGTACTCCAGCAGCCTCCCTTCTAGAAGAAAGGGCCTGTGGGTTCAGGGAGCTTGTCCGGGGTCCTAGGCTGCTCACGATGGACCCGCCCGGACCACAAGTCCAAATAACTGGTGGCGGGGACCGCGGGAGTTGGCCCTGTAGCCCGAGTGGCGGAGCGGACCATTAGCTCCTCACAGACGTCCCTTCCCGCTTGCCGCGTGGCTACCTCCAGTCCCAGCCAGTCTTAAGACCCAGTTAGTCCCTCCTCCAGCCCCCATCCCCGAGTTTCCTCCAGTCCCAAACAGTATCCTCCCAAGTCCCCGCTAGTTCCCCCCGCCGGGAGTCCCTCCTCTCCAGCCCTGCCACTGCGGTGGGGTCGCCTAAGCGCCCCGGTGCCTGGCCCGCAGGAGGGGAAGTTGCAGGAGCCGCAGGATCACCTTGGCCGTCACCGAGGGACCTCGCTTTCGGACGCCCGAGGACCCTGAAGAAGACACCAGCGCGCCGAACCCCAGGCAGAGCACCGTGGCCAGCAGCAGACGGGGACCCGGGATCATAGTGAGCAGTGGCAGTGGCCGCGATGGCACCGGCGCAACCTTGGGGCTCCCGGACTGTGGTCGGACTCTTGGCCGCCTGCGCCTGCGCGGTCCCGATGGGGAGGGTGGTGGATCCCGGCAGGGCGGGAACCCCGGGCGCGCTCCTCCCAAGTTCAAACCCGTGGCCGGAATCGGGGTCTCCGAGGGCGCTGCTTGGTAGGGGACGCCCGGGGCAGAGTGAGCCAGGGCGCGGCGCGCATGGATCCCCGCAGAGAGCCGGATGTTAACGCGGTTCCTTTGAGACTTGGAAGACCTGAGCACCGCTCAGTCGTGTCCTTCGGGGATTTCTGGGAGGGCTGCATCTCGTTTCTCGAGATGGCCTTTCGCAGAGTCATTCGCCTTTGAAGATCTTTGGGAATCCTGATTCAATCCTCTAGAAAAACTTAAGGAGATGGAGGCATTTTGTGTGGACCCTGACTCTGTCGCCTTACCCACAATTTTCTGGGCAGCCCTTACACAGGCCCAGAACCAGTCCCAGATAGAGTTCTTCCCTTCGAAAACAAAGTACTCAAGCTGGGCTTTGAGGTGTAGCTGTAGGATTTTTCGAGACAGGGTTTCTCTGTGTATTATGGTGCCTGTCCTGGATCTCGCTCTGTGGACCAGGCTGGCCTCGAACTCACAGATATCCTGGCTCTGCCTCCCGAGTGCTGGCATTAAAGGCGTGCGCCATCACCGCCCCGCAGGATGTTTTTTTTAAAACAATCTTACGAGTTACATTTAGGAAAAGTAATGACGTGAAGAAAGTCTCAATGCATTTCTTTCTAAATGAAAAAACTCAAGTTGCAAAACCACATTGAAAAGTCTGACTTAACTGAAAATAAAGATTAAAAACAGCACTTTAAAAATTGCAGGGAGAAGGCTGGGTGTGTGGATCAGTCAGCAGAGTGCTTGCCTAGCAGGTAGGAAGCGGTGGGTTGGATCCCTAGTACAATATAAACTGGGTGGGGCAGCACACACCTGTAATCTCAACACTTGGGAGGTAGAGGCTAGAGCATCAGAAGCTCAAATTTATTCTCATCATCCTTGGAGACATAGCACACACCAGGCCAGCCTGGGCTACGTGAGACTAGAGGGGAAGGAGGCATTTACAATAGTTGTGGTGATGGAAATATACATCTTTTTCTTCTCTGAAGTTTTCTTATTTCTCAGGGGTTCCACGATGAGGCTATAAGTATTTTATAGCCTGGAAAGGGTCATTTTAAAACGGTATATTTTGGCGGGGCGTAGTTGTGCACGCCTTTAGTCGGAAGGCAGAGGCAGATGGATCTCTGTGAGTTCAACCAGCCTGGTCTACAAGAGTGAGTTCCAGGACAGCCAGGACTGTTATATAGAGAAACCCTGTCTCAAAACAAACAAACAAACAAACAAACACCCCAAAATAAATACAAACAAATAAATAAAAAAATCAAACTACATTTGAAGTATGAATTCAGAAGAGTGTTTTAGTCTAATATAATGTCGCTAAAATTAAATTTAAAATTGCTAGTATTAAACCCCCCCCCCCCCAGTTTAGGGCTAATGCCATGAATTACAAACCAAGACTGTCTTTGGATAAGTAAGCACATGGGAATCTGAGAGTCTATCTAAAGACACAGAAGCATTTCTTACAGACAGGAGGTGTAGCTGCTGCATTAGCACACTTTGGAATCGTTTTTTCTAATTGAGTCCGTTGAAGACTGGGGTACTTTCTTCCTCACCCCGCCCCAAGAAGGAATCCCCATTGAGGAGCAGGGTTGTCTGTCTGAGACCAGTGCTGCTGGCTGGGTGACTGTATACATTTATTCTGTGCTTAGCACTGTCTCTCTTGTCTGAAGCAAACACCATGGGCATGGGGATCGTGGGTGATTTTATTCCCCCTGATGTCTCAGGTCTAGCACAATGTCTAGAATAGAATGATGAATATTGACCAATGTTTGTGAAATGAATGGTGTCTTTTTCTCTACCAGTACCCTACCACCCCAGGCAAAGACATGCTCTCTAGAAAGGCCATCCGCTCTCTCTCATGTAGAAACCCCTCATGTATCTCCATTCTATTACACCTTTTTTCTTCTCAAAACTCGTTACAATCTTGACTTTTTGCACACAGTTTCCTTTCAACTTTGTACCAGTCTTAGTCAGTCTTTTTTTTTTTTTTTTTTTGCTTCAGTTTTTGTTTGTGAAATTCATCCATGTTTTGGCATGTCGTTTTGATGCAAAGTGCCAAGTGGGGACAACGTATTCTTTTAAAAATATTTATTTTTTTATTCTTAAAATTATGTGTATGTGGGTATGCACAACATGGGGTGTGGCATTTGTGTGCCTCCCCCCTAAATAAAAAATATTAAATACAATTTATAGCAAAAAATGATGCATTGAGATTTCAAATACTTATGATTGTGACCTTATTTGGAAATAATGTTGCCAGTGTCATCAATATTAAGGTAAGGTCACAGTAGCGTAGGCTGTACCTACTGTCATGTGACTGGTGTCCTTATGAGAAGAGGAGAAACACAAGGCCTCAAGAATACTGTGAGGATGGAAGTGAAGGCTGGAGCCGTGAACAGGAACAGTGGAGATGGCTGGTACCCACAGAATCCAAGAGTCAAAGAAGAACCTGGAGCCCTCAAAGGGAGCATTTTAATTCCAGATTCTAACCTTCAGAACTGTGAAGCTGTATAGTTCCTTTGTTTAAGTGACCCAGCGTGGGGTACCACGTCACACAGGCCTAGGAAACTCACACACCTTGTCTTGGTTCCAATCCCAGAAGGAAAGCTTTTGTGTTTCTCCATTAATTATATTTGCTAAAGATTCTTTCAGAGTACGTTGTTTTTTTTTTTTCAGATTAATAAAATTACTTTCTAACCCTAATTACTTTTTTTTTTTTTTGGTTTTTGTTGTTGTTATTTTGGTCCTGAACTTAATTTGAATTCTATCAGCATCATATATTAAAATTAACTGGAGCACTCAAGTGATTTTTCCTTATTCTGATAATGTGATGAATTACGCTGATTTTCAAATTGTTACCAAATCTTGATTGCTGGACAAATACATCCAACGTGTGTAATATTAGCTTTTTTTTTTTTTTAACATATTAGTAGATGTGGTTTACTGGATTTTTTAAATTAACAAACTTATTAAGAACTTGAAAAAAAGAAACGTCTTTTACCTTGAAGTTCAGGCTAAACACAATAAAGTATGGTTCCGACTTTCCAATTCAGACTACATTGATGCTAATATGCAAATCTACTAATCTTATTTTTAGGAATTTGCATCTGAATTTATGAATGAGGCATGGCTGAAATTTTCTCTTCCTGGGGTTTCCTGTGAGTTTTCGTGTCCTGGTTCCTCTGGCCCCTTGCCTTGACAGTGACCATGAGCAGTGCTGGACTTCAAAGGTCTGGAGAAGATTCCCATTTCTCCTTCAAATGCTCTGAGAAGCCCCTGGGCTCCTGGGTTAACTTATCATAAAGCTCCAAGTATGTATTTGTAAGAAGTCAGTTGAAGAATCATCTAAATTTTCTACTCTGTCAATTTCTACATAGAGTATTTTTTAAGGAGTAGTCAATTTATATTTAAATTATTAATGTAAAATTGTATAAAATATCTTTTTATGATTTTATAGGTGAGTAGGACCTATAATAATGTTTCCTTATTTCTTTTTAACTTTATTTGTTATTCTTCCCCCTCCCTTGAATATTCTCCCCAGGAAGCTGCTGAAAAATACAATATATTTGATACATCGTATTTAATTTATGGTCTCTATTTTATTATATTTCCTCTTACGTTCTAGGACTTTCATTTACTATTTTCTATCTTTGTGTGTGTGTGTGTGTGTGAGAGAGAGAGAGAGTGCCTACAAAAAACCAAACGAAAACAGCCTGAGGTATGTGAAAGACCCTGTCTCAAGAAAACAAAACAAAATAAAAAATATTTGTTAAACTTAACTTTTGGCAAGTAAATGCCAAAGATCACTAATACCTACTAGGTATGTGATAAGCCTTTGAAACTGAGAACTTTTTTAAATGTTAGGCTGAGGGAAGTGTATAGTCACCTAAGATCACCAAGAGGCTCTGGGAACTACTGGCGGGGACCTAGGATTGCTGTGACATTGTTTGGCCCCTCCTTTGTTCTTATATTTTCCATACATAGCACTTTTTTTCTGGAGCTAGTAGTATCTCACCCCACCCCCTACACACACACACACACACACACACACACACACACCCCATGAGCTGCCTAGGTCAAACTTCCAACGATTAAATATTTTTTGTTTTGTTTTGTTTTCTTGAGACAGGGTCTTTCACAGGTCTTCCCACCATTTCTCAGGTTTTGCTATGCTGCTGAAGAAGACCTTGAACTTTTCCTCCCCCGTGCTGGGATGATAGGTGTGCATCCCCACCCAAGTTTATGCAGTGCTGGTCACCAAACCCAGGCCTTTAATATATGCCAGGAAAGCATGACAAAATCTTTAAGAGATTAAAAACAATTTTGCTTTAACTTGCCTGCCAGGACAAAACGGCCCCGCCACTCTGTGTGTGTGTGTGTGTGTGTGTGTGTGTGTGTGTGTGTGTGTACATGCATGTAGGCTAGAAACTGACACTAGCTGTCTACCTCTAAATCACTCCACCTTGATTTTTGATACAGGGTCTCTCACATACACTACAGCTCACCAATCCCACTAGACTGGCCGGCCATCAGCATCTAGAGATGCCCCTGTCTCTGCCTTCCCAGCACTGGGACTTCAGGGGTAAGCTGCTGCTCCTGGTTCTTTATGTGTGTGCTGGGGATTTGAACCCAGGTCCTTGATCTTTTCTGGCAAACAGTTTACTGACTGAGTCATCCTTTGACACCTTTTTTTTTCAGATTATGATTATAATTATTTTCCATCATAACATTACAAGATACAATATAGAAAAGAGTTAAAAATACAGATGTAGTGAAATGGTAAGACCACATTGGTGAGAAGGATACTCCCTGAGGAGAAACTTGAGAAGTTATATACAACAAAGAATAAGAGCACATTAATTGAACATAAACAGGAAACTGTATATTAACCACAGGAGTCAAGGGATAACAGTAACCTTTCAGGAACTATAGAAGTTTGAATGTAATTGGCCCCCATAATCTCATAAGGAGTGGCGCTATTAGGAGGTGTGGCTTTGCTGGAGTGGGTATGGCCTTGTTAGAGGAAGTGTGTCATTGTGGGGGTGGGCTTTGAGGTTTCCCATGCTCAGGATACTGCCCAGTGTCTCAGTCCATTTTCTGTTGCCTGCAAGATGTAGGATTCTCAGATATTACTCCAGCACCGTGTCTGCCTGCACACCACCATGCTCCCTGTCACAATGAACCTCTGAAACTGTAAGTGAGCTACCCCAACTAAATGTTTTCTTTATAAGAGTTGCCGTGGTCATGGTGTCTCTCCACAGCAATAAAAACTCTAAGACAGGGGCTTATGATTAAATGTGTTGATTGGGTCTAGAAAGAAAAGAATAAAAGTCCTGCCAATCCCCAACTCATATACTGTAATAGCATGACACCATATTTGATTATGTGGTTCAACTCTTAGCAATCTTAGTGATTCCCAGAGGCATTCATGCCTGAGCTCAAAATCACCAGCCAGAGCAGATGCAGGAAGTCAAAGGCATTTCAAAGCTGGCACGTGCGGACAGTATTAATGATCAGTGTGCCAGTGAATGACCCAAAGATCACAAAGCGGGATTAACCCAAGAGAGATACCGGAAAGGGTATTCAGCTTTCATGGAGTGCCTGCTGCATGCAGGGCACATCGCATGTGCTTCCTGGAACAACCACGTGAACGGAAAGAAGTATTGCTAGAAACTTCTGAAAAAACGAGGAATTGAAGTCCATCGGAAACTTCCGTGTTCTTGCCTCTGTGAAGTTCAAGTGTGATGGAGATCTCACCGATGTGACTAACTTTCAAAGTAGGTGGTCAAAATGACTCAGTGAGGAACACGGATTTGTGGTTGGATAACAATATGCTAAGTGAGACGTGGGAAGGACGGGTAAAGCCATGTTGCAACTTAAGTGAAATAGAAGATTGGTTAGATGTGGGTTTTTATTCCCCAAACCAAAGGTTTTAATGTAAAGGACCCAGACCCAGCGCTCTGAAGCCGTGATGCTTCCTTGCTCCCGCTGCATTGATGTGAGCCCTAGATATGTCTTCCTTGACAGCCCAGGCAACCCTGTTTTTAATTCTTTAGAGACAATCTGTTATTAAATTGATCTGTGTATTTATGTTCTGTCCTATTCACTGTTATTTACTATTCACCAAGGCTGCCAACTTTTAAACAGTCTTGGTGTAAATGTTTGTTCCCAAACCTTTGCTGATAGATGTGTTTTATGTAACAGTTATAGAGTCCATTAACATGAAGGACTGAAACACAAAAAGAGACTGCGCAGATTTATAAGTGTGTGCAGTGCCCCGAGACACCAGAGACACCAGAAATAATAAATCCAAAGTCAAAGGAACATTCTCGAAACTACCATTACAGATTTATCTACTTCAAAACCTGTTTTGTGGGATTGAATCATACTATATATTACGTTTAAAAGGTAAAATACAAATCGACTCTTCTTGGTAATGGCTCCTCATCATGTTAAAGAAATCTCACTGTTGTAGAAGAGAGAAATTCTGCTTCAAAGCATCTGTCTGTCATTCACCTTATTCACAGAAATTGCCTGGATGGCTTTCTTTTTTCATTAGAGTTGGAAAGCTCAAATGATCAGTTTTAAATAATAGTGAAATGCTTCTAGCACTGTACTTTCACAAAATAAATAATAATAATAATAATAATAGTAATAATAATAATAGTAATAATAATAGTAAATATCCACTCCTGAGGCCCATTGCTGGTCGCAACAGTAATCTAGAGGCCAAATTTCTCTTGACTGTAACTTCAGATATAATTAGTATCTTCAGAAGCTTCCCCACCCCCATCCCCCAAAAAAAGTTGGCCGACCAAAAGGGTGGCATCCATCTCCTCATTAAAACATCAGGCTGACAAAGTCCATGTGCCCTTCTGCTTCAGAAAGTCACAGCTCTTTTAAACACTGGCATTCTTATCATTTTGTGTGCTCCGTCCTGGCCACAGGCTGACGGGGGCTGTGGATTTCTCGTGGGGTATCTTTACCCCATCTGGTGATAAGTGAGTCTCTGTTAGGGTTCTGGTGCAGGCTGCTGCTGGAGTAAGCAAGCTGATAGTGCATATTTGGAATTGCTGCAGAAACTGTACCGTCTGCTCTTGATTTGTTGTTGGGCGTATTTTTTTTGTTTTTTTTCGAGACAGGGTTTCTCTGTGTAGTTTTGGTGCCTGTCCTGGATCTTGCTCTGTAGACTAGGCTGGCCTCGAACTCACAGAAATCTGCCTGGCTCTGCCTCCTGAGTGCTGGGATTAAAGGCATGCCCCACCACCGCCCGGCATTGTTGGGCATTTTTAACTTTGCTTTGGACTTTGTATTTGAAGGTAAGTTAAAGGCTACTGATCTTCCAGAAAGAGATGGTCATGGCATTAGAATGTTAGTTTAATATGCTTTCCTTGAAGAAAAAAGACTCTTGTTGTAAATCCAGCCTGTGTTCATTATCATATAGATAATCCATGGCCATAAAATTAAAGTCGACCATAAGAGGAGCTGCAGGTCACTATTTTCACATCAACCTTTGCAAACTCCTAAGTTATTTCAGGAGTGGAAACAAAAATTTTAATTGCTTCTTAAACATGAAGCTGTGGCTGTGGGACTATTCTAGGAACTATTAGGTGGATTTGCTTTTCCTGCATGTCTGTGTTACTGTGTTTAATTCATGTTAGTTCTGGACGGCAAACAGGAGAAACATTTGTATCTCCATCCTCCCTCCCCCACCAAATAGATACTGTTAATGTTTTGATGTTTTTCATTTCATTCTTCCTATTATCCTGAATCTCATCCAACTTTGTATTTAGTGTTTTATTGAATTAACTTAATATAATGCTTTGGGTTATCTATTATGATGAAATATAAATTAGGAACAAACATAGTTCTGGAAAATGTTAGATGATTTACAGAAGTGAAATTTTTTAAGGAACGTTTTTTTTTCTGCAATAGCAAAATTGCTCAAAAGGAAAGATTTTTTTTCAAAGCTTGCAAACAGCACACACAGTAGTTTTAAGTATAGGAACTAAACATTGAGCTTGAAAAGATGGCAGGGAGAAAAATGACTCTCAGCCTTACCCGGGAAGGATGGAAAAGCTCCCTTACTTCTCAAGTGGGCAACAATGTTGCCTACCAGCTCGATGAGCAACCGGCTTGGTAGAAGCCTTACTGAATCCATCCTGTATGCACAGAACACAGCCTGCAGCCCCCAGGACCAGAGGGGCGTGTCAAAGGTCTGGCCTGCAGCACCCACCCTGCTTCTGGTCTCTAGCCTTAAGTGTATCACTGCAGGAAGGGCTTCAGCCTAGCTTGCCTTTTGGTTAACAGATTTAAAAAAAAAGCCACAGAGAAGTGAAGAAACCCAGCCAGGGCTGGCTCTGTTGCCAGGCAAGGGTCTGGAGGAGAATGATCACCTCACCCAGGTGGCTCTGCCTCCTCTAGTTGCCTTCTGGAACTGCTTAGCACTGGGGACCCAAGTTAGCCTGTGTTAAAGCATGGGCACATATGAATGCTTTTAACCAGAAAAGCATCTCTACTGCCCTTTCCACTTGGGACACACACGCCTGTTGGAATGACTCTGAAAAGTCTCTAAGTTTTCCATCCTTGAGAACAGGAAATGACAGAGAATGGGAAAATAAAAGCTCTCAATAACAGGACTCAAAAATAAAATAAAAAAAAAAATCCTGCACCCTCAGAGCTTCACATAGATCTCAGAATTTTAAACCATTGGTGGCTAAAAGTTCTTTATAAAGATTTTTTTAAATAATTCTTTAAATTACAATTTTAAAAGGCACAACAAAGTTATTAAGTCCATCACCAAGAGGTTACTAAAATTTTCTGTCTTCAGGGGTCAGAGAGATGGCTTGGTGGCTGAAAGCATGTGTCACCAAGCTTGATGACCTGAGTTCAACTCGAAATACACTCCCCTCACACACACAATACACAAATAAATACATAAATAAATGTAAAAAAATAAATCCCACCTTTAATGACAGTTATCACATAAATTATTTTTATTACTTCACACCGAATTAGAAAATAACAAGAAATTATAAATCATGATGATATTTGTGCTTGCCTTATTGAGAAGATGGCAACAGACCATTAAACTACTGTGGATCCCTCTCTTACTCCATTCTTGCCATGACATCAAAATACTTGAAACTGGGTAAGGCAGACATGACAGACATTCACTTCTCACAGTTCTTGAGGCTAGGCAGGCTTACACCTTCTTGCTGTGTGGCTCGGAGGACAGAGAGCAGCAACTGTCTACAGCCCTGGTGTGAGCTCCGTGGGCCCATCCAACAGAAATGGTTTCACCTCTCCATATACTAGTCAATGTATGAACTGTGGGGGTACACCTTCAGACCACAGTAGTCACTGAATGCTTATCTGCCCCTGTTCTAGATTTACCCATGTAGTACTAAAATAGCCATCATCCCCTGCTCCAGCCCCTCCCCCCAAATCCTGGTATCCATTTCTTTTCTTTTCTTTTCTTTTCTTTTCTTTCTTTTTTTTTTTTTTTAATAAGGGACTGCTTTATCCCAAGAGGCTGCATACAGATAGCCCTTAAATGTTGGTAGGTTGTCTTTTGCTTTTTGATCAGATAAACAGAAATGAGGTTGCAAGGGTTCCTGTGTGTAGGCCTCAAGTTGCTGGAAGTGAGCCCTATAATTTGTGGAGCCCTGCTCAGATGTGTGGGTCGAAAATTGGTCTGTCCTGGAAGGGAATTGAAGTCACAGAAAGGAGAATGGAGGCACCCAGACAGCAGCAGACATGTGAATGAAGCCTACGTAGACTTCCAGCCAAAAACAAAAACAAAAACAAACAAACAAAAACCCCAACTTGTTCTCTACCTGCCTGAGTTGTGACTATAAATGCAGGCAAAACCTGTGGAGGATCCATCCCTGTGTTTGGGAGATTATTACCTGAGGGACTCTTTTACCACTCACCTGCATTGTCCCATCGTTCCTCCAGTGCAGAGACATCAAGAAAGACTCTTGGTTTCTTCAAAGCATAGCCTGGCATCCCAGGGACAGTCTAGCAGGGAGAATCTCATGAGACTGACTCCACAATATGTTCTCATTACCATCACCACTCTAAGTGTGACAGATTGTCTTAGTGAGGGTTCCTATTGCTGTGAAGAGACTCCACGACCACGGCAACTCTTACATAGGAAAACATTTAATTGGGACTGGCTTACGGTTTCAGAGGTTTAGTCCATTATCATCATGGTGGGACATGGCAGCATGCAGGCAGACATGGTGCTGGAGAAAGAGCTGAGAGTTCTATATCTTGATAGGCAGGCAACAGGAAATGAACTGAACTGAGCATAAGTTGATCATAGGAGACCTCAAAGCCCACCCCCACAGGAACACACTTCCTCCAACAAGCCCATACTTCCTAGTAGTGCCACTCCATGAGTCTATGGGGGCCGTTCCTATTCAAACTACCACACAGACTCATCCCTACAGAAAACTGAGCCTCCTAAAGACTAAACATGAGTGAAAGTACACACACACACACACACACACACACACACACACACACACACACAGAGGGAGGGAGGGAGGGGGGGGGAGAGAGAGAGAGAGAGAGAGAGAGAGAGAGAAAGAGAGAGGTTTTTAAGAAAAACAGAACCAATTGGAGAGATTTATTGATAGATAAATAAGGAGATAGAAGGATTAGATAGATAGATGATAATAGATGATAGATATAGATAGATGATAATAGACAGATGATAGGTAGGTAGGTAGACAGGCAGATAGATAGATAGATAGATAGATAGATAGATAGATAGATAGATAGA
>CABHPH010144859.1:36734-47123 GCA_902168325.1 Peromyscus nudipes
ACACACACACACACACACACACACACACACACACCAACTTATAATACTGTAGCTAGCAATTTTTAAAATGTGGAACATTAGTGGAGCAATCCATACCATATTGTACTTACATGATAGTTTTAAAACATTTTATTGTGGTGCAAAGGTGATATACACGCAGTCATTCACATCTTCAAGTTGATCTTCTCCTGGGCCATTGACAGACAGTAAGATCTGCTCTGACGACGGTGGCCAGTGTGAATGAGCCACAGCTCCCAGTTGTTCAATGATCACAGGATGAATGACCAGGACTGTGGGCTATGCTTCTGGGCACTCATGGCTGTGAAATTAGTTGTATTACATGCCCTTTCAACTTATGGTGTTTTTAGTTGATAATGGGTTTATTCAAATATGTAAGTCAGGGTCTGGAGAGATGGTTCATCAGTTAAGAACACTGGCTGCTCTTCCAGAGAATCTGGCTTTGATTTGCATCACCCACATGGCAACTCACAAACATCTGTAACTCCAGTTCCAGAGGATTCAATGCCCTCTTGTGGCCTCTGTGGGCACCAGGCACACACGTGGTACCCAGAAGTACATGTAGGCAAAATACTCCTAAAATGAACATTTTTAAAATGTTTTTAAAATTTAAAATAAAAATTTAAAAAGAGAAAATACATAATTCCATTGCAGGTAGGCACATCATTATATTACCTATAATCTTTTTGTTTTTCAAGACAGGGTTTCTTTTCTTGGCTGTCTTAGAACTTGCTGTGTAGAGCAGGCTGGCCTCAAACTCACAGAGATCCCGCCTGCCTCTGCTTCCCAAGTGCTGGGATTAAAAGCGTGAGCCACCATCACTCGGCAACATATAATCTTATCTTTATCATGATGTGTAATATATACTACTAATATTATAATAGTTAATATATATGACTCAGTGAGAGAGCTTGACTGACGTGTGGGGCCCTGTGTTTAACCCTCAGTTTTGAGAGAAGAAAACCAAGTTTAAAGTATACACACACATACACACACACACACACACACACACACAAAAACAAACACAAAAACAAAAAAACAAAAAAAAACAAACAAAAAAAAAACAACCCAAACCCTCAAAGTCATGTAGCTAGTAAGTGTAGTAAGTGGGGACATTCACACCTAGAAGTCTGTGTCTACACTGTACGGCCACCCAGAGTCATTCACAGTGACTCTTGGTATGGCTCTCTTTTCCTGCTGCACTGTTCCCTGCCTCCCCCCACCATCACTTGAGCTAGAGCATTCTTTTCTCCATCACATTGGAGCGTCCACGGCTGGGGTTCATCATGAGCAATACAGGAATCTCCTTCCCTATTCAGCGTCTGGCACATATTAAAAAATGGCCTCTGCAACACCCTTTTCAGTTCTCTTCTACTTTTCCTTCTTGTGCTCCAAAGGCTGGAGTGCAACATCCTTGCCCTGAACCTCCACGTGTAGCCTCTCTGTCACCAAGAAGCCGTGCTGCTAGGGAGTGGTGGCTCTGCAGAGAGGGACCAGAACTGTTCAGTGCAGCGAGTGAGGTACCTGGATTCAGGGCACAGTTAGAGATTTTGGAGTCTCAAATCTAATTCTCCGGCCTCCCCAGAAATTCTACAAGGTACCTTACTCCTTCTAATGAACGTTTCCTTACTTAAGCTAGCTGATGTGGATTCTGTCACCTGTAATAAAGAACCCTTACTAATACAGACTAGTCCTGAACCTCTACCCATTGGAGAGGCCCCTCCAAGCAAAGCACATTGCAACACCATAGCTCAATTTTTAGGGAGCAGCTGCAAAGTCTTTTGATTCTCATTTGCACCTTCAGCTCCAGAGGGAGAGTAAAGCAGGTGTCACTCTAGAAGGGTCAAAGAGCAAATGGACAGGACTGGTTGAGCCAGCAGAGACCAGCAAGGGAGTCCACAACTAAAAACCAGGTCAAGCTGGTTGGGAAAGTGAAGCCAGGACACCAGGTGTGAACCACGTTTTGTGGACAACATTTGGCCAAGGTAGAAACGTTTCTTGAAGACGTTTGGCTTCTCTGCTGGTCTCAGCACAGGGACATGGGGGATCTGCCTAGCATCGATGTGTGCACCCCTGTGCTGGGAGGGACTAAGGAAATGCTGTCTCCTATGCAGGCATCAGAAATCAAGATCTTGAAGGTAATACTTCTTTGGGGTTCTCCATCTGAGATTTCCTTCCCCTTTAACTCTTGGACTTTCTTTTTTTCTTTTTCTTTTCTTTTCTTTTTTTTTTGTTTTTTTTGTTTTGTTTTGTTTTTTTGTTTTTCAAGACAGGGTTTCTCTGTGTAGTTTTGAGATTTTCCTGGAACTCACTCTGTACACCAGGCTGACCTCAAACTCACAGAGATCCGCCTGCCTCTGCCTCCCGAGTGCTGGGATTAAAGGCGTGCGCCACCACCACCTGGCTAACTCTTGGACTTTCATTTGAGGGAGATTCAGCTTACCTTTATCTTTATGTTCTTATATCAAAAATATAAAAAATATATTTATGCTTATATAAGTTATTTATATGTCATCTATGATTGTCACTCTATCTGGGTAGCATTCTTGTGTTAAAACACACACACACACACACACACAGACAGAGAAAGAGACACTATTGCTTTCTTTTTTGGTAGTTCTGGAGATCAAACTTAGGGACTCACACATGCGAGGCAAGCGTAGTCTGCCATACATCTACATTCCTAGTCCCTAAAATATCTTTAATAATTAAACAATTAAACATCTTACATTTTTCTAAATGGCCAGCAGTGTGCCTCAGCTTCTGTGACTCTCATTAAAACAACAGAAATTCTTTGTTTGTTTTTTTGTTTTTTGTTTTTTGTTTTTATTTTTGAGACAGGGTTTCTCTGTGTAGCTTTGGAGCCTGTCCTGGAACTCACTCTGTAGCCCAGGCTGGCCTCGAACTCACAGAGATCCACCTGCCTCTGCCTCCCGAGTGCTGGGATTAAAGGCGTGCACCACCACCGCCCCGCAACAACAGAAACTGTTTAGCCAGGCAGGCACACTGAAACCTCCAGCCCAGCAGGAGCAGGAATTTCTTCTTTAAGATCTTCCACCCCACACTGCACTGCTTGCCCGCGAATTCTAGCATAACAGTCACTGCACCGCACAGCCTTCCATGCTTGTGTAAAAATCACAAATATTTTAAGAAACTAACAAGATGGTTTACTTCATGCACAGTCTTGATTACATCCAATTCAAATGGACTGACAAGTTGCCAGGAGCTGTGTGACATCTTGGTACATGGGTCCCACTCTCCATCTAGGTCATGCCATTCTTTGCCTAGTCTAAACCTTAGTCCTATGGTTTAGGTACATTAAGAAGCATAAATTCCGGAAACTGTTCACAAAGGCTATTCTCTGAAGAAAGCAAATGTGGAGTGAGGCTTTTAGTTGTTACATTTGTTTCTAAGCTATAAACATGCCTCATTGATATTAAAAATAGTGTTTTATTTAAAAATGTAAAGAAAGGGGAATAAAATACTTTCAGCCCAGTTGCATCCTACAAGTCACTAGTTCCATGACCCTGAGCTCGTCCTTAACCACAGAAGTCAGCAGAATCTGGATTACTGAGTGAAGCAAGTTCCATTCAACCCTATCTCAGCCCAACACTGCTAATTCTCTAATCAGAAACAGGCTTGTTTATTTGAGCTTTATCTTTCTTTGTGACTTGAAGTTGTGTATGTCTAAAGGCTCACAACTTTCCCCAGATTATCAAGTTGCGCTGATTAGAAAAGTATTTATGATTCCTAGGAGCTTGGGAGATGGCTCAGTGTGTAAAATGCTTTTAAGCAGGTTCGTGGACCTGGGTTTGGATTCCTAGCACCCATGTGAAAGCCAGGTACAGCTCTGTCCATTTGTGACCCAAGTGCCGAGGACAGGGAAGAGGTACACAGATCTCTGGAAATTGCTCCTCGGCTACTCTGCATCCCTGAGCTGCAGGTTCAGTGAAAGACCCTGTCTCAAAACATAAAGTGGAGAGCAACTGAGGAAGCTACCAAGCGTCGACCTCTAGCCTACACACACACACATACACACACACACACACACACACACACACACACACACACGGCTGCTTGCGTACACACACATAATGTGTACACACATATACACCACACACATATATACATATAAGAAAGAAAAGTACTTCTCAATGAGGATGACGTTGGCTGTTTATCACAAAAGTGTGTATTTATGCTAGACTTTTCCTTATATTCAACAAGAAAATGTGGTCTTCTGAGTTGCTAGTCTAACATGGAAAGAAATATGGAGCGTGTGTAACAAAAATAGCTCAAGTGTAGAATCACTTGGGGAATAATTTGGGCTTACATAGTTAAATGAAAAAAAAATCTCCAAAGTCATATTCACCAGAATTACATCCAAGAACAACGTTTTATTTAGCAACTAACCGAGATGAATAGCAGCTTCAGTAGCTCTAAGCAAAGGCTCTATTCATCAAATTTAAGGACACAGGCAAAGGAAATTGATTCATTTCTGGACCTGATTGAGTTTCCACAGTTAGATGCATTGGAGTGAGACACGACCTGAATGCCTCAATTCTACGGTCCTTGCCTGTATGTAATCTGGTATGGAGCACCCCACCCTGCGCCCTTAAGCTAACCAGGCTCCCTATATGGAAGAGTATCTTATCTCCATGTCCCTTTTAAGATAATAATGAAATCTTTAAATGCCCTGTGATCTTTTAACAGAAAGCAACCTTCTCTTAGGAGATGCCTTTATTTATGAAGCAGAAGATAGGCTGTGGCACATTGGAGTGTCTTATGAAGCAGAGCTTGTTGTCTTGAGTGTAGCTGGTATCCACCCTGTCAATGCCTGTTGAATCCATCAAAGACCTCTTGTTAAAAATCATTCTGTTGGCTGTTGTTAAACGATGTCTTTTCACCTCCTTCTCATCATCTTGAGAGTCTGCTTGGGAGTCAGAAGGCCCTTCTGTGATACGTTTTCACTCAGTTTCATAGCGCTTCAGAGCCACTGGACCACTGGCTGGATGACTTAGCCAGCGTCTAGACTTGAAGCTCCAGAGAGGCAGGAGTAAGGCTGTCTCATGCCCATCACATAATGGGAGGAGCTTGGAAAATGCATGAAAACTACTTGTGAGAAGGTTTGCTGCCGTCCCTGAAATCCAGGCTGGGACTACTTTTCCGTTCTCAACATGCAGGACCCTGGTTTGCTGTTGGCATGCTAGGTTCTTTGTTAACTCATTAACTTGTATTTTCAAGCCCTGCTCTTGGAGGCAGAGGAGCCTGTGCTTGAACTTCAAGTTGGCTATTAGCTATGGGACCTTAGGCAATTATACTCTCCCAGGTTCAGAGTTCTCATCTCTACAAATGAGATGATTGCACTTTTTTTTTCATGAGATTTTGGTAAGTATTAAATGAATGCTTACATATGTGTATGCAACAGAATATGTTTATCCATGAAGCAGAATCTAGTATGTCATGGGTGCTCAATAGCAAATGTTTCTTTTTATTTTATGTGTATGAATCTTTCCCTGCATGTATGTATATATTCCATGGGAGTGAACTGCCTGTGGAGGCTGGAAGAGGACACTGGAGCCTCTGAAAGTGAGTTACAGACAGCTGTGAGCTGCCATATGGGTGCTGGGACCTGAACCCGGGTTTTCTGGAAGAGCAGCCAGTACTCTTAACCTCTGCACCATGTCTCCAGCTCTTTTCTGTATATGGCTCAAGTTACTGAGGTCTAGAATCTCTTAGATATAGTGAAAAGGGAGCTCCAAACTATGTTAATAGAGTCGGGGGTGCTGCAATTCAGGGGAGCTGCTACAACTCTGAGGCCAGCATAGGCCACACAGTTAGATCACATATCCAAAAAACAAAAAAATTAGACACACACACACACACACACACACACACAGAGAGAGAGAGAGAGAGAGAGAGAGAGAGAGAGAGAGAGAGAGAGAGAGAGAGAGAGAGAGGCTATTTATAAGCCTCACAAATATACTATAAAGATCCTAATTAGGAGAGGGGGAGGAAGAAAGGGAGAGAGGCATAGATAGATAGACAGACAGACAGACAGACAGATAGACAGGTAGATAGATGATTGATAGATGATTGATAGATGATAGATGGGTAGAGTCTTTTAGTCGTATTCCCTAAATCCTTTAGCACATTGATGGTTTTTCAGATAATTTATTTTAAAGCTAAATTAACATGGTGATATGAAGAGGGGGCCTTTTTTTCACTAATAGGGTAATGGAAACACTAACCCACTGCAACAATGGAATAAATCCTAAATGTTTTCTTAAACTAAAAGTTTTCAGATTCCTTTGCCCTGTGTTTTTCTCACTACTCTGTGGGCAGAAGGCTGAGGCATCATAAACATCCAGGCGTCCCTTGTGCCTGTTGGATATCTAACAGACTCACACTCTGTCACCTGTCCACAAATGTGTGAGGTGTATTTCATCTTCCTTCCCTAAGGCCACCTTTCTCATGAGAGTTGATATCATGGAGTACATTTTTAAATGTTGCCTACTCACACGAATCCAAATGATCTACTATGTTCTCTTGCAATAAACAAGCTCAAAGTAGAAAGGTACATTTATCACATCTTGGACCTTAAACTGTAAAAAAGAAGCTCTCAATTTTCTTCTTAAGCATATATTTTAGTGACCATTATTTCAATAACGAGAATATATAGCATTTTTTGTTCTATTCAAAATATCCAGGAAATGGAAACAGCCTAGCTGTCCAACAAGTGGTGAATGGAACATGAAAATGTGGTCCATTTACACGATGGACTATTGTTCAAATGTTAAGAAAAACAAAATTAAGAAATTCATAGGTAAATGAATGGAGCTAGAAATAATCTTTCATTCAGAAAGACAAATGTCACATATTTTCTCTCATTTGTGGATGCTAGCTTTGAATCTTCAGACATGTGTGTTCCATTTGGGATACCTGTAGAGGTCAGGAATTTAGTAAGGGGCTGTGGAATTGGGAGGCTCCTTCAAGGGAAGGGAGCTAGAACACCGTAGTATAAAGGACTAAAGGGGGATAACGTAACGGGAAAGGTAGGGGGGGATGGGATAACAGTGTAGGCGAGGGAACATGGAGAGGGACAGCTAACACATGGGCCTTTCGAAGAGCTTCCTAAAATATATACACACACACATATAAAAAGAGGTTTAATGGAATTGCTTTACAATGGAGGAGGGCAATACCCCAACTAAACACCTCATGCTGGCAAATGAAAACCCCAGTATCAGGAATGAGTTTCCTTTTTTGTTTCTGAGTTGTTGGCCAATGGGGTCACATAGACCTCCAAGTATTATAGGCTATTGCCTCCAGTCCTTGATGATAATGCCCTGTTGTTGAAGAAAACACATACTAGCATCACAGACATCAAGAAATCAAGCTGGTGTTCACTGGAGACTTTATACCTACTGGCTAATCGTTATCTCGTTGAAAGGAGGAGAAAGGTATCATCCATCTCACCCAGCTGTGAACCCTGTAAACTACACCGACGACTGTCCAGATACGCCCACTGATGCAATAGTGGCAGAATGTTATAGGGATAACCAATCGCTTCCTGATTGGATCTAAGGCTCACTCCATGAGATGTAACCCCTATGGCACTAATAAAGGAGCCAAGATCCTATGGCTAGATAGGTCATAGGTCCTATGGGAGAGCCTAATAGCATTACTCTGCTAAACTGACATAATATTAAAATGACTCCTAACATCATATAACAACACCCATAGATCAGAGCATCTCTCAACCCTCATCAGAGAAGCTTCTCCTTGCTTTAGATGGTAATTAAATACAAAGAGCCTCAGCCGGTCAACAGGCAAAGAATAAGAGACTATGGAGTTCTCAGCCCTAAATGAGACATACATATTACACAGACACACACACACACACACACACACACACACGCGCGCGCGCGCACACACACAAATGCTCTAGGATCTTCTTGAAAGAGAGGGCAGAGAGAGTGTAAGAGCCAGAGGTGGTGGATGACATCAAGGAAACAGTGTTTTCTGGACACAACAGGGCAGTTGCACATATGAACTCACATTAATTGTCACAGCATGAACAGGACCTATGAGAGCTCAAGCCAGATAAAATCCCAGCACAGCCGGGCGTTGGTGGCGCACGCCTTTAATCCCAGCACTCGGGAGGCAGAGGCAGGCGGATCTCTGTGAGTTCGAGGTCAGCCTGGGCTACCAAGTGAGCTCCAGGAAAGGTGCAAAGCTACACAGAGAAACCCTGTCTCGAAAAAAACCAAAAAAAAAAAAAAAAAACTTTAAAATCCCAGCACAAAGTAGAGAAGGTGAGCAGCAAATCTCACCATGATCTGAGGCGCTATTGGTATTTGATAGCTGCTGGGGAAGGGAGAGTCAGTTTTATTTAATGATGTGACCAGAGTCCAGGACAGGCTCACCCCTAGATGGACAACACAAAAACTGGATTCAACTGTAGGGGGCACTCAAAGTTGGACGGGAAGGGAGAGGAAGGTGGAGAGGATGCTTATGGGAGGAGTTGGGGTGAATATGTTCAAATATGTTGTATGAAATTAATAAAATAATTGACAAAAATAATGTTTAAAAAGAATATGTAGTGAGACTCCATTGATGTAGCTTCTGAAATTTCTAGGAGACACAATCTTAGCAAACTCCCTGGTCCTCTGGCTCTTATAGTTTTGCTGGCCTCTCTTCCACAATGACCCCCGAGCCTTGGGTGCAGGAGTTGTGCCTAAACATGACTTGAAGAACGACACCAGTAGACATGCTAATGTGGAAGAAGGAAAGCCCATGGGGCCTCAACCCTAGACAAAGAACTACAGACAACTGAGGAATGCCGAGAGCAGGAGAAATGGTCTTTCCCAGGGAAGAGCACACTGATTGGTTATCCACTACCAAATGTAAGCTCTGAAAACATACATACAAGTAACATTACACAGATTGAGCAAGTTATACCTATGAATTCTGGAATACACACACACACACACACACACACACACACACACACACACAATTTGAAGAGAGATGCCATGAATTTGAAAGAGAGCAAGGTGAGTACATGGGGTTTGAGGGAAGGAAGGGGAAGGAGGAAATGGTGTGGTTGTATTATAATCTCAAAGAATAAGTTGTTTAGGAAGAATATTTAGCATTTAGTCACCTTTACATGGTTTGTGGGGAGAAGATGTGTCTTAACTAGGGTTTCTATTGCTGTGAAGAGACACCATGACCACAGCAACTCTTATAAAAGAAAACATTTAATTAGGGCAGCTTACATTTTCAGAGGTTTAGTCCATTATCATCATAGTGGGACATGGTGGCATGCAGGCAGACATGGTGCTGAAGAAGGAGCTGAGAGTTCTACATCTTGCTCTCCAGGCCACAGGAAGTGAACTGTGTCACTGGGTGTAGCTTGAGCAAAGGAGACCTCAAGGCCCACCCCCACAGTGACACACTTCCTCCAACAAAGCCACACCTATTCCAACAAAACCACACCTCCCAACAGTGCCAATCCCTATGAGCTTATGGGGGCGAATGACATTCAAAGTACCACAACATGTGTGTCTTTTGTGTCAAGCTGTACCTCACTTTGTTCCCACTCTCATGCTGCGAAGTGTGTGGTACAAATACTTCACCGTTTCACGGATGAAGAAACTGTCAGTGGGATGGACCTGGCTTGCCTGTGGCGACATGGCTAATAGATATTAGAGTAGGTGCTTAGCCTGTCTTCCTACTGCTAGTTTGGTGTTTCTTCCTTTAAAAAATGAGATAGAATTTGTGTAACATGGAATTAATGGACTTCTTTAACGTGCTCAATCCAATGGCGTTTCAAGCAATCATCAGATTGTGTGATGACCATTGCTGTCTAATCCTGAAACATTTTTGTCATTCCAAAAAGAAAAAAAAAAGTCCCTATACCATTTAGGCAGTCTATCCAGTCTATCACAATTTCCCTACTCCATTCCCTGTTGATTACCAATCTGCATTTTTTTTTCCCTGTGGGTTTACCAATTCTGGATACTCTATGCAAGTGAAACCATATGACATGTGGCTTTTATCTATGTTCTTTCACATAGTGGGATGTTAAAGGTTCATACACACTGTAGAATGTGTTAGCACTCCACTCCTTTTACAGATGATAAGTTCCCTTTGTGAATATATCATAATGTCCATTAATGGGTATGCAGATTGCTTCCTCTTTTGGGTTCTTCTCTACATTGTTTGTAAGCACATGTGCCATTGTGCTTGAGAATCTATTTTCAAAGTTTTGGTCTATGGACCTAGGAGCGGAGTTTCTGGGCCATATGATAATTCAGTGCTTACCTTTTGAGGAGCTACTAAAATACATTCCTCAGTGGCTACCCCATA